>PVKC010049830.1:0-10642 GCA_004027635.1 Crocidura indochinensis
GCTTCATTCACGCTGCGTCCGGGTCTCGCGGGAGGCCCCGGGTCCTCTCGGGTTTTGCCCTCTTCGGGGCGCTGACGTCAACGTTTGGACAGACTCGCACACACGCCTGGCAAACGGGTGTTGGAGAAGCATGATTGACTCTCCCCCTTAGGCGTTCTGAGAGATTCTCGGGGATCCCCTCAGTCAGTGTTGGGGGGACGGGACACATGGCGGGTCCCGCTTTTCTCCCTGAAGGAGCAAAAATGCCAAAGCACAGGCTTTGAATGTTCTCTCTGTGCCAGACACTTGGGGGAGTGGGGAGGAATCGTCCCCTCACAGCAACCTGGACTGAGGGGGTTATGATGAAGGAATGAAGGCGCTGCCCGGAGAAATCAGCTTCCCCTCAGCCACTCAGTCTCGATTCTGAACCTAGGGGTTCAACTCGGGGGACTTTACTTAATGGAGGTGTTGGGGTAACTCACTTGAGACAGGAAGGTTCAAGGGCGTGAGCTCCCATCAGGGCATCAGGGATGATTACCTCAGACAAGTTCCCTTAGTTCCTGTGGACGTCAAGGCGAATAATTTTACCACCAACACTCCACCCGCACCCCCCAACTTCACCCCTACCACCCCTCAGTTTAAAATGAACAAATCCGACCAGGGTTTTCCTCTCCTAAAAGCTCCTACATTTTCAACTCCAAGCTGGGCTCATGGTGGCCAAGTGTCTTTTGCTGTGGTCTCCCTCCTATGTCCCGGTATACTTTCACCCCCCAACCCTGTTGCCATTTTGCAATATTGCAATTCAAGACTATTTTGGGGTTATCTCTGTGTGCCAAGAGGCTGTCCAGCTTGGTCATCTAACCAATGCTTTTTCCCTCTGGAATGAATGACCTGTCCTAGTCACCTGGCTCATTATTTCTTTGGGTTTCAGCTTGATACCCCCCTCTGCTTCCTTCCCCCTGCTAGAGGGTTAGGGGTCTCTTGTGATAGGGTTTTAGAGTTGGACCCAACCTGGGGTCTTGCTGTTAAGAGTCTGTCTTCTTCAACTGAGAGTAAGGTTACGGGGACAGAAATTAATTTTTTTAATGGAAAATGCATTTATGTGCATTACTAGTTGTGCTGAATATATGAATGTAATTGGTGTTCACTCCATTTTGGGGGAACCACTAGTTAGTGTTATGCAATGGAGTGGAGAGCACCCATGACTCCAGGCATATATGTCTCAAGCTTGGGCCCCTGTTCCTTTTTTCACTTCACATATTCTTGCTTGTGCATTAGTTCAGTTAGTTGTATTAACTGATCTTAGCTTTGCTGCTCTAAGAACTTTCTATGTTGGTTTCATAGTCATCCTCTCTTGCCTCTAACCCATAATAGACATTCTTGAAATATGAATTTTCTTTATCATGTTATTCCCTTGCTCAAAACTTTTCAGTGGCCCTCGTGCTTTTCCACTTCTCCTTTCCATGCAGCCCGTCCCCTCCATGCTTCTGTCCACAATACTCAAACCCAATATTAGAATTTAGATGTTTAGTACTTACTTCTTTTCAGGCACAGGCAAAGTTTCGCAACTCATGTAGGCCAATCGTGTTTTCCTCTTTCACAATCATCTTTGCTGTTAGGAATAGTAATGCCCGTTTTGATAAATGAGGCACAAGTAAGGGGGTAATAATAAAGGAAAGGGAAAGGCTGAGAAACTGTTTTCTTTATCAAAAATGATGAGACAGCTGTTTTGAACTTTCCTTTTCCCTTTTCCCCTTTTCCTTTCATAAACTTGGATAGACTATATAGAATTTGAATAACCATCTTATGACCATGAGTCTAAGAGAATAGTAGATACTGCTACTTCCTCTCCTCCTCCTCCTCCTCCTCTTCTTCTTCTTCTTCTTCTTCTTCTTCTTCTTCTTCTTCTTCTTCTTCTTCTTCTTCTTCTTCTTCTTCTTCTTCTTCTTCTTCTTCTTTCTTCCTTCCATTTTCTTCTGTTTTATCTGACAGTACTCAGGGCTTATTTCTGGCTCTGCTCTCAGAGATCACTCCTGGCAAGACTTGGGATTCTATATGGGATACTGGGGATCAAACCTGGGTTAGCCACTTGCAAGACAAATACAATCTCTTCAGCCCAGATATTTTATCCTGATATTTCTGGGACCCCAAGTAAGCTCCAGCAATCACCCACATCCAAAACGTATTATATTAAAAAGTTAAATTTTCTGCCTAATTAAAGAACTTTTGATTTTTATCAGATAAAATTTTTATATATGTAGTCTAACATCAGGTTTTGTTTTGGTTTGTTTCTGGGTCACATCTTGTGGTGTTCAGAGGTTACTTTGGCTCTGTACTGAGGAATTACTCCTGGCACACTTGGGGGACCAAATAATCCCCCTAGTCATCCACATGTAAGGCAAATACCCTACTCATTGTACTATCACTCCAGCACCAGTCTAACATATCTTTTGCTTGACCTCTTAGGAGATCTTATTTTCAATAGGGTTATCATTGTTTCAATACTGCCATATTGCCTCCCCCAGGTTTTATTTTATTTTGGTTTGGTTTTTGGGCCACACCTGATGATGCTCAGGGATTACTCCAGGCTCTGCACTCAGAAACTACTCCTGGCTTGGGGGACCATACGGGAATTGAACCCAGGTCAGTCCTGGAATCAGCCGTGTGCAAGGCAAATGCCCTACAGCTGTGCTATTGCTCTTGCCCCACGCCCCAGTTTTAGAAACCTGTAAGAATTTACTTCAAATGTAAATTTTGAAATAACCTTAGAAGCAGATAAACATTATTGAAAAGCACTTTGATATTTTTAGAATAGTCAAAAGTAACTTACAATCAAATTTGAGCATATTATTAGTCCTTAGTGTTAATATAAATCGTAATAATGGACACGTAGTGTATTTGATTTCTTTTGTCTACTAGCATCTGAATGTCTTGTCTTTTTGTTATATGAACATAGACAATTTTAATTAGAGAAGTTGAAGGGGTCAAATCTTCTTCTCCTTTCTCTGATAGGTTACTGAGGCATCTCCAATAGAATCTTTGACTTTCAAGGGGATGAGCAGAAGACTGAGGTAAGTTAAAACTATTCTCAAGTGCAGAAGGAACTCTGGGAGTCTAGTAGCAGCATTGAACCCAGTGTAAAGACTTCTAGTGCCTAAGGGAAGCAGAGTGGAGAGGACAGTCACTTTCAGGTCCAGTATGATCCTTGCAGCCTCACAGGTAGTACCTACCCAAATCATTACAGTTACATGTCAACTATATCTTCTCTTTCCTTGCTATTTTGGGTTTCTGTACATTAACTATTCTTGGTCTCTAATGTTTTTACTGTTTCAATGCATTTCTTCATATCTTTCGAACAGATTCCTGTGCTAAAAGGATCTGTTTAAATTAGACCACTCTAATCAGTTCCTGTCATTAATAACTAAAATAACAATTGATTTGACATTGATTTTTAGAGAGTTTCCAAACAGATCTGACCAGATCTTTGTTGTGTCAATGGACTCCTATCATGGGTACTGGTGGAAACCCCCAACAGCAAGCTGCCTGGCTGATTATCTCCAACCTAATCAAGAGATTTCAGTTACCACAGTAAATTCAGTAGAGAAAACCACCACTGAACGAGAGAACATACTTAATATTCAGATGCTTTTATTGAATGACAACTTTAAATTTATACACTCTTCCAGGTAGCATCCCAGTATTACCTTACTTGCCTCTAACCAAAATCCAGTGAGGGAAGAATTATGATCTTCATCTGGTTCAAGAATGATCAAAATGTTTCTCCTGCTTTATTTAGGTTTTTTTCTTTCCAAGTGCCTCTATGGAACTCCAATGTCCGAGTAAATTTTCTACTGCCTCAAAGGACACTGTCAATACCAAGTACCTCCGGTGATAATCAGCACTGATTCTTCTTAGCAGAGTTCAAGAACTTATGCGTTTAGTACTTTAAAAAAATAAAGAAGGTTCTAAAAATGTTTGTTGAATGCAATCAATAACAAGGGAATACCTCTGTGCTACATTTTTTTTTTGAGAAAGTATCTGGAGCATTTGAGGTCTTGAATATAAGTAAGGGGCAGAAGTGTCCCCCCCCCCCCATAAGCATGTGTGGAATAATACATGAATACTGACTAAGGGAGTGCAAATGTATGTGTGCACTATGGCTGAGTGTGCGAGCACTATAAACTGGAAATGTGTGAACAACATAGTTAAATGGATGTGCAAGCCCCTACACCATATCATTGCCACAACATCAACAACAATGGAGTGAGAAAGGAGCTAAGGGACCTGCCTTGCAAGTGGTTAATCAGTTTGAGCCTTACCAAGAGTGACCACAAGCACAGAGCCAGAAGTAAGCCCCAAGCACAGTCAAATGTGGTCCAAAAACAAAAAGAAGTGGTGGAAAGTTTCCCATCTGCACTGCATTGTGCTTTTTCCAATTCCTTACCTTGGCCAAGATGCTTCATGTTCTTGTGATCATTATTTTTTTCTCTGACTACTTCATTTTCTCTATACACTTTTCTCAGGAATCATGTGTAGGTTGGGTATCGAACCAGATTAGTCATAAGTAAGGCAAGTTCCTTACCCACTGTACTCTCTCCAGCCCCAAGATTCTAAGCTTTTTAGATTTGAACTAGATGTTTTGTTTATAACCCACCACACAAACTAGTAGAGAAATAAGTAAAAATACAGGCATAAATAAACATTTTTTTAAATTAAGTAATAAAACAAAGCCTGTTCAGTCTTTTTACAAACACAAATTCCTTAATTTTCTTTCATTTTTTTTACTTTATTTAAACATCGTGGTTACAAAGTTATTCATAATATAGGTTTTTTTCCCCACAGATACAAAGAACCTTCATTAATTTTCACAGAAATCCTATAAAGCATGTAATGCTATGTATTTTTTGAGGGGACTGATTTGGATCAAGCCTGTCTATGCTCACTCAGGGCTAGGATGACCTCTGATAGTGCTTGCATAGGGCATATAT
This sequence comes from Crocidura indochinensis, assembly GCA_004027635.1. Lineage (NCBI taxonomy): Eukaryota > Metazoa > Chordata > Mammalia > Eulipotyphla > Soricidae > Crocidura > Crocidura indochinensis. The sequence goes on from PVKC010049830.1 coordinate 4,968, forward strand.
GCTGCAGGGAATTACAAGACAAATGCCCTGCCCAATGTACTATTTTTCAGGTCCATTGTTATTGCTTTTAGTGAGATGAGTAAACTAAGGTTCAAAGAGAAGCCCGAGATCCAAAGGCCCTCATGGCTCAGCATGACCTCTTTTCAAAAATTTGGGTAGTGGCTCCACTTGTCCTGTTATACCTAAGCATAGCTTCTCTGCTAACCCAGTTCAGCATCCTTATCTACGCTGATTTCCCCCCCCCCATGTTCCCATTGGGAGAGATACTGGACATATATTATTATATGAAGACAGTTGGTTCTGAAAGTGCAGGGTTGCACAAAGGCTCACAGTTCATGCATGCATCTAGAAAGTACCCTGCAAGGGTGTTTATTTGACCAGACATTCACTGGTCATTCCAGAGTATGGAATTATGAATGATTTCAACTTTATTTTTACACACCTGAACTTTCCATCATAGTTTCTACCTAGAGATAAAAATGACCTAGATGTTTTTGGTCCCTTTTACAGAGAAGATGCAGTACTTCCAGAATTCTGCTTCCTTGCCCCACTCAGTTTCCTTCACTGAAAAAGACTCTTTTTCTGTCTTTCTCCTCTCTTCAGTCTCTGAGCCAGGTGGGCAGAGGCCCATCCCTAGCATTTATTAGTCACAGGTTTGAAATGCAGGGGAGGGCAGGGGAAGGAAAAGTGATTGGTATGGGTGGGAATTTAGGGATTCTTTTTTCCCCTTGCATCTCAAAGGCTGACAGGCTCTTGAGGGGTGGAAATGACTGGTAATTAGTGAACCTTCTCCACAGAACACACTAAAGACACACTTCACAGTCTCTGTGACCTCTGCAGCCTGGTGAGGCTTTGTTATGTAGATGCTCTTAATTGGGTGAGTCACTTACTGCAAACAGCTTTGGAAGAAAGCACTGAGGGCTGCTTTAGTGAGGTTTGCTACCAGGGATACTAATTCAGCAATTGGAGGGATGCTTGTGTGGCAGGGGATGGGGTGGTGGTGGTGCTGCTTGCCATGGCCTCTAAAGGATTCCACCCCAACCCTGTCAAGTGAGGAGTGATCCCCATGGCTTGGAACCAGATCTTTCTCTCTGTCTCTCTCTTTCTCTCTGTCTCTGTCAGTCTCTCTCTCTCTCTCTCTGTCCTTGTCTCTGTCTCTCTTCTTTCCATTATAGATCATCAATTCAAAATTAAGACTGGGGATGCTTTGCGCTAAAAACTGGGCTCTCTGTATTCAAGAAGCAGAACACTGTTTGGAAGTTGTATATGCCACCATCAAACAGCAAGCACACAGGAGGGGATTTGCAGAGACCACTACTGAATAGTTTCTGAGGGCTGGAGTATAGGGGTTTACAAGGGCAAATGATTCTTGTCAAGAATTGTGGAAAGAGCACAAAAATCTTGTCAGACTCACTGCCACACCCAAAGTCATGGCCTAGCACATGGATGGAGCTTGGCTTAGAGGCTGATTCTGAGTTTTTTTTGTCATAATAACTCTTTGGTCCCCTTGACATTGTCTTGTGGTTGCTGTGAGTCCTAGAACACTCTATTTACTGCCTTTTTTTTTTTTTTAGTGCAGGCTTCTATTGCATAAAGACTTTAGAAAATGCTTCAGTTTTGGGTCGTTGAGATAGTATAGGGGTCAAGGAAATTCCCTTGCATGTGGCTAACCCTATTACTACCTATGATCCATGTACCACTGCCAGGAATAGGCCCTGCCAGGTTTGGTCAAACCCTCCACCTCCAAATTCTTTCCTAAAATGCTACAAGTCTTCCTTTAATCCTTTATTTTGGTGAGTGGAACTATTCTGACTTTTCTAAACTTAAATCAAATTGGTCAGTGAGACTGCTGCCTTTCTTTACAGGACTCACCAATCCTGAGGGATTTAGGACTTGAGTCAGACATATAGTATGGGGGTCAGGTCATGAATTCAGGACATTTTCTTAACCCTCCTCTTCCCTCCTATTCATTTTTCCTCAACTATTAGGCCAACTGCTCTAAAATACAAATATAACTGCTCATTGAGACCTACGTACCTCAACTGTATTCTGGCCTCTGATGCCTTGTGCGCTCTCTGTTTCATCTTCAAGGTCACCAATCTCTTCCAAGTTGTTAAATGCAATGGTTCATTCTCTGTTGTCAATTGACTTGACCTTTAGTAGCATTGGACAGCTAATGATTTCCACTTTCCTTTATTTATTCCTTAACATTATATGTGTATATATATACATATATATACTATATCTATATCTATATCTATATATATTGGGGGTGGCACAAATGTGGTGCTCTGTGGCTCTATGTTCAGAAATCGCTACTGGAAGGCTTGAGACATGACATAGGATTCCAGAGATCAAATCTGGGTTTGTCCCAGGTCAGCTTCATGCAAGGCAAACACCCTACCACTGTGCTAACACTCTAAATCTCCTTAACATTTTATTTATGAAGATTTCAATTATGAAAAATATGTAAAGGACAGAGGATTCCAGTTTTCAAACTTATCAGCTCTTAATGTATTATGAGGTTAACACACTCTCAAACCCACATGTGTTTTCTTTTTATTGTGACCAATATGAATTACAAGTCTTTCACAGTTATAGTTAAGGTACATAAATAGTGACAGTGAATTAAGGCCATTTCCACCACCAGTGTTGTTCTCCCTCTGCCCCAGTTCCCAACATGCATCCCATACTTCTCTCTTTTACCCCCTGAAACACTAGTGTAACAGACCCCCTTTGTATATAACTTGTAAATTGGATATCTTGATTCTGTTGTAGTTGACTTTGGGTTTGGTATTTAGGTATGATAATTTTTATTTCTACTCAGTGTTCATGTGATTGTTCCTGGTACCATCCACCCCCCCCCCCACTCAATTTATGCGGCTGAACAATATGATTCAAGATCTGTGGTTCTGTTGGGAAAAAAAGAGAAAAAAGAAAAGGAAAAGAAAGCTGGGAGGAGGCTATGAATATCAATTTAAAAGAAGAAAGGGGAAGGAGGAAAAAAGCAGCAATACAACACACAATAACAACAATAAACAACTAAACAACAAAAAAAAGAAATAAACAAAGGAAGGAGGGGTAGTGTGGCAAGGTTTTGTGTTTTTCTTGTTCGTTTGTTTTTGTATAGGCCCAGTAAGTATTGGGGGAAATTAGAAAGGGAATTCCCTTGGCCTAAGATATAGGGTTTTTCCACCCTTGAAGCATACTGTCATGGGAACAACTACAGGCTCCTGACATACTCATTATTGAACCCCAAGGTCTTTTTATAGTGCTAGGAAATGTTCTGCTTAGTTGTGACAAAATAAGTCCTCTGTAATTAGAGATCTTGGTATTTGCACAGGTCAGAGGACGAAGTCTAGGGTAGAATCTTTCTTTCTTGTTCTAGGAGTTCTGCTCCATCATGGTTGTTGTAGTTAGTCTTCTGTAATTAGCGATTTTGGTTTTTGCACAGATCCTCAGATGAAACCTAAGGCAGAGTCTTTTCTTATGGTTCCAGAAGTTCTTCTCAGTCACAGTTGTCAAAGTCAGATCTCTGAAATTAATGATCTTGGTTTTTGTACAAACCCTAGGCCAAAGCCTAGGCTAGAGTCTTTCTTATTGGTCCCAGGAAAAGTTCTGCTCAGTGGCAGTTGTTAAAGTCAGTTGTTAAAGTTTTGTAATTGGTAATCTTGGTGTTTGTACAGATTAGAGGATAGAGTATCTTCTGATTTCATCTTACCGTTAGGTGATGAGGTAGGGCAATCTGCTTTTAGATCAAGTTGTTGCTATTTTCTTGTTATCAGGGTGTCGTATCAACCTGGCAAAAGTTGGTACCAGAGCAGTATTAGAAACTCCCTGAAGGGAGATTGATTCCTAGTGCTATTGTAGGGAACTGTGTCAGTAGTACAGTTGGGATCTGGGGTTCGGGGTTATATGGTTGCTGTCTGATTACATGGAGGCTAAGTCGAGTTCCCATGACAAATGTTCAGGGTGGGAGGTGCCCCTGTATAATAAAACTTATGGGTTCTTATTTCTAGTAGATAAAAACTTGCTTCTATACATAAGACTCCCCACCCCTTTTTTTTTAGTATGCCTATGCAAAAGGGAATGGTACCATATTGTATTACTGGTGCATTTTGGGGTAAGAATGACAGGCTATACAATCTCTGTGCCCTGGTTTTGGCCTGAGCTTTAATCCCAGCAAGACTTTTTTCCCCTAGAATTTTGTACCAAGCAGAACCAAAACAAATGAAATCAAAATAAAAACTATATATATAAATAAAAAATAAAAATAAAATAAATAAATACAAAAGGATGGAGGAGGCTACCTTTACCTTTGGAAACAAACACACTAAGAGGTATAACTATTCTTTCTTCCTTTCTTTTTTTGGCCGGGGAGTCACACCCGGCAGTGCTCTCAGGGATTACTCCTGGCTCTATGCTCAGAAATCACTCCTGCAGGCTCGGGGGGACCATATTGAATACCGGGATTGGAACCACTGTCCTTCTGCGTCTAAGGCAAACGTCTTACCGCTGTGCTATCTCTCCGTCCTCCCCCCTTTTTAAGAGGTATGACTATTGAGGTATTAAACATATAAGGAAACTATAGATAACCCTATTAAGTCTTTTGAGATATTTTTGTTGAGGTATGAGATCCAGGGCACATTTTCATCCCACACCGTGATCTTGTTGAGTTTGAGCAATGGTAGTTAAGGGGTCAGGTAGTGTCCTTGATTTGAGGGTCCTTCTGGAGCTGAATCTGGTAGCATGCAACAGTCCACACTAAGGGGTGTGTGTGAGAAGAAGGACCACATACAATGAGTTAGTAAGAGTGGTGGTTGCAGTTTCTTGCTGGGCACAGGATGTGGTACTGAAAGGGTTTCCTTTCTCTTTGGGACATGGCCATAACCCACAAATATTTTCTAATCCCTGGAATCAATTGAAAGCTGAGTCCAACTTGAAAATTATTCATTATTTATTCAAATTGTATCTTGTAAGGAAAAGGAATTCTCTTATGAAATTAGAATCCAATTAGGGCACCTAAGAAAACTTAGGTTTGTTTAGCAATATAAAATTGTTCAAATTTAAATTATTATTAGTTTTTGGGGGGGAAATCACAGGGGTCAGCACACCCAGAGTGTAATGGGTGAGCCTCGCCCTAGGGAAACCACCTTCATGATCATGGTATCTCCCCTGCCAGGTAAGGTTTTTTTTGTTTTTTTTTTTTGGTTTTTGGGTCACACCCGGCAGGCAGAGGTTACTAGAGGCTCTGTGCTCAGAAATCGCTCCTGGCAGGCACAGGGAACCATATGGGATGCCGGGATTTGAACCACCATCCGTCCTGTATTAGCTGCGTATAAGGCAAATGCCCTACTGCTGCACTATCTCTCTGGCCCCAGCCAAATTAATTTATTTTTTGTTTGTTTTTTGGGGCCACATCCAGTGACACTCAGGGGTTACACCTGGCTATGCGCTCAGAAATCACTCCTGGCTTGGGATACCATATGGGACGCCAGGGATCGAACCCAGGTCTGCTCAGGTCAGCTGTGTATAAGTCAAATGCCCTACCGCTGTATTATCACTTTTTTTGTTTCAAATTTAAATTATTCTTTTTGTTTGTTTGTTTGTTTTTTGGCCACACCCATTTGATGCTCAGGGGTTACTACTGGCTAAGCGCTCAGAAATTGCCCCTG
>PVKC010049831.1:0-10666 GCA_004027635.1 Crocidura indochinensis
TTTCTTTTTTTTTTGGGGGGGGTCACACCCGGCATTGCTCAGGGGTTACTCCTGGCTCCATGTTCAGAAATTGCTCCTGGCAGGCAGAGGGGACCATATGGGGCACCGGGATTCGAACCGATGACCTTTTGCATGAAAGGCAAACGCCTTACCTCCATGCTATCTCCTGGGCCCCAAGGGCTTTCCTACTATAACGTTTGTTACACACTTAGAAACTAAGTCTTGGTCTTCTGTGGAGTTTAGAACTTGTGCCGCAAACAATGGAAAATCATCCAAATGAAGCAAAAGATAGGCCAGATGAAGATCCTTGGAGCAAGAACATTAATAAATTCGCTTGAGGCTAATTTTTTTTATTATAGACAGAACTGGATAAAACACCAGCTGACTGTGCAAGGTTACTAAATTCTTGTCTTTCAGTTTCCTGATTTAAGCATGTCTTAGATAATGGCCTTATATGGGCACTTTTCATAAGGAATTAGTCTACTTTTTAAACTACTCACATCAGCAATTGCATACCCTAGTAGTACCTACAGTGCATCTATAACTAAAATATTTACTCCTTTTAAGCCAGATTAAAATACTTAACTTCTCATACCGTTTTTATTGGGGGAAATGAGGCTCCCAATGACGCTCAAGAGGTCTGGGGAAACTACTGGTTATTATTCATTCTTGGACAATCGGGCTGCCTCTGGTTTAGGAATGTGTTGTTACTTGGGCTTTTCTGGCCAAGTGATAGCAGTGTGGGCCTCCAAAACCACATCTGGGGATGCTCAGGGGACCATGTGATATGGGGAAATCAAACCTGGATTGGGTGCAGGCTTGGTATGTACCCTAATTGCTGTGCTATCTCCTGGCTTCTATTGCTCATCTCTTTTTATGATACCTTCTTTTTCTCTGGTAAGGAACTATTTTATTTTAAAATAATCATTAAACACTTAAATGGACCCATGAAAGTGAGTTCAGGAGTATAGGGGATATTTCCTGGTGAAAAATAAGTGCATAGACTAAGACTAAAATGGTTAGACCCATCTACCTGGATTAATTTCAAAATTACACTACTTCATTCTAGAAGAACCTATTGAGTTTTGGTATTCCCAGTTGAGAAAGGAGTGATCATATTGCCCACTTTCTCAAAGGTAGTTTTTATAATGAGACTGTATATGTATATGTAACACATAGCACTTAGTAATTAGTGTACATGTAAGGAGCAAATGTTACATTCAAGTGCACTTTAATGGGGTCAGACTAGTAAATACATATTACATCAGGGAGGGTACTGGCCTTGCATGAGGATTTAACCCAGATTTGATTCTCAGTATCCATAAGGCCCCCCAAGTATTATCAGGATGATTCTGTTAAAAAAGTATACCCTGAGAATTGCCAAGTTGTAGTCATCCCCAAATTTTAATATCTGTCTCCTCTAGAAATATTGGCTAGATAATACGACATGATAATCTTCTCCTTACATAAAACAATGGGTGATTAGGCAACCACATCAGCTTATATAAATGCAATCAAATCTCCATAGTATGTTTAAGCACTCATGAATTTGACTCTGTAGGGAGTCTGAAAGAAACAAGAGAATTCTATTTCGCTTTTTCTTCTAAAATGAAATTATCACTAAAATTTATCAGGAAAAGTTTGTTCCATTTTAATAGCTAAATTAGATATTCCTTATATCACAGAAGTGTGCACTGATCAATAAAACTGATGAATTCTTCCTTGGAAAATAAAAGGCATTCAGATATATTTAATAGGAGTTAGAGATATCCACCACATGATCATAAGATGCTATTCAATTATTCACAGATTTTAAATAAAATATGCCTAGATGAGGAAACATTTTATTCTCTTAAAGAGAATATTGTTATGAAAAAATTCAAGCATATTTGGATGGTTAATACTGTGAAGATACTTATTATAATAGAATTTGAATGTTTTTATTAAACAGTGGAATTTTATTCTTTAGGATTCTGATTTTTTGATTAATAAAGATAACTAGCAACAGTTGTAACAGTTAGGGAAATAGTACATATTTGTATACATACACATCTTAAGATCTCACTATAATATCTTATACTTTTTTTTTTTTTTTTTGGTTTTTGAGCCACACCCAGTGACGCTCAGGGGTTACTCCTGGCTATGCGCTCAGAAGTCGCTCCTGGCAGGCACGGGTGACCATATGGGAACCGGGGGATCGAACTGTGGTCCGTCCTTAGGCTAGCGCAGGCAAGGCAGCAGGCACCTTACCTCCTGCGCCACCTCCCGGCTCCCAATATCTTATACTTTTGATGAAATATTTTCCTTTAGAATTTTTTCAATGTCTTGCTTTCATTTTTTGCAATTATTTGGTCCTACATGGCAATGGGTATAATTCTTAGTATGAACTGTAACAAGATATATATTTAAAATAGAGCAATCACTTTTTCCATGAACTTGGTATTGGCATACTTTCAATTTCCAAATGTGATCTTTGAATTTAGATAGATATTTATTATTACCTGTTTTATTGCTTATAATAAGTGTTCAGAGAGTATAATGATGATGCTATGGTTATGTGGTTATTTTATGTGCTGGTAGAGAGAATTTCCTGGCTCTTCCAGAGGTCTCTTGGCAGATAAATTCAATCATAAACATCTTTAAGAGGTAGAATAAATATGTGTTCAGCTAGTAAGAGAGCACAGTTCATCCTTTACGTGGGTTTCATGTTCATATCAAAGGTTTAAATTCATCTGTTTCCTCTGACCTTATCTTCAATGAATTACCAGATTAAGCAATATGTCTTTAGTGTTCATTTAATAGCTCTTAGGAAGGTGCTTCAAATGATTTCCTGGTTGTCATAATATGGTTTCTGTTTAGGCATCATATGCAAATATCAAAATGTTTGGATGCTTTACAGGGTGTTTTCTATCAAATATTACTAAATAATTACTCATTTAATAATTTTCATCTTTTCCTCCCTATATCTATTTGAAAAAGAGTGGAACAAAGAATCATGGTTTATAACTGATTCACAGTCTCACTCTAAAATTTTTGATTTGATGCTTCATATATTGATCTCTCAGAAATGTCACTTAAGAGGCAAAAAGTAACATGATTACATTATAGTGCTGTTTGAGAAAGAATATTCTTTTCTAATCCTCTCAGGACAATGAAATAAAATGCTTATAATTACTTCTTTGGGAATGGAGCATGATCTTAGCCTCATAATAAGAATTAGGGAGGATTCCTGTCTTTTCAATATTTTGGAAGAGCCTGAGGATCAATGTTAGTGATTCTTCTCTGATAGATTCATCTGTAAAACCATCTGGTCCTGACTTTTATTTTGGAGGAATTTCTTTATTACTGTTTCAATTTCTTTAGATGTGATTGCCCTGTTTAGGCTTTCGACTTCCTCCTTATTTAGTCTCGGGAGATGATATTTTTACAGGAATCTGTCAATTTCTTCTGAGCTCTGTTGTAATCTCTCCCCTTTCATTTGTGATCTGATTTATTTGGGTGTTTCCCTATTTTCCTTTGTGAGTCTTGCCAGAGGTTTGTCTATCTTGTTTATTCTTTCGAAAAACCATCTCCTGGTCTCATTGATTCACTGTATTATTTTCTTTATTTCTATGTTATTTCTGCTCTGGTTTTTTATTATTTCTCGTCTTCTACTGTGTTTAGATTTCTTTGCTGCTGGTTTTCCAGATCTTTAAGGTGTCTATTTAAGCTGTTGATTTTGTCATTTTCCTCTTTCCAAACATAGGTCTATATTGCTATAAGTTTCTTCCTAATTACTGCTTTTGCTGCATCCCAAAGATTTCGACAATTTGTTTCTTCATTGTCATTTGACTCAAGGAATCTTTTTGTTTCTTCCATGATTTACTCTTTGATTCAGCAAATGTTCAGCAGCGTGTTGTTTAATTTACAGGTGTTAGATTTTTCTCTATGTCTTCTTTTTTTTCCCCCCATCCCCTCTATATCTTCTTTTTAAAGTTAATTTTTATCTCTGTAGCATTGAGCTCTGATAGGGTGCTTAGTATAATTCATATATTTGTGACTTTATTCAAGTTGGGTTTATATCCTAAGGTTTAATCTATTCTAGAGAAAGTTACACGTGCACTTGATAGCAATGCTTATTCCTGATCCAACTCTTTACTCTGTGTCTTTTAATAGGTGAAGTTAGTTCATTGACATTTAAGGAGATTATTGATAGTGAGGGCTGTTGTGTAGGATTGTTATGTTTATAATTATATGTTTGGTTTGTGTAATTAATCTTTTAGTAGTTCATTTAGAGTTGGTTTGGTTAGTGCAAATAATGCAAGTTCTTTTTTTGTCTGAGAATATTTTTAACCCCATCCTCCCATATAAATGAGAGTTTTGTTGGGTAGTGCTGGCTGGAAGTTTCTTTTAAGCAGAAGTTTAAATATGTCATTTCACTGTCTTCCAGCCAGAACTGTTTCAAATGGGAGATCTGGTTTCATTCTTATGTTCCTTCCTTTGTAGTAGAGGTTTATTTTCTCCCGTACTGCTTTAATGAACTTGTTTCTCATTTATTTATTTATGTATTTATTTATTGTCATTTGGATTACTCTATGTCTTGGTGTTGATATATTCAAGTCTATTTTATTCAGAACTCTTTTCTTGTCTTGAATTTGTATAGGTTTCTCTTTCCATTCTCTATTATTTCCCTCACTACTTGTTCTCCTTTCTCCTTTTCATCCCCTTCTGGTATTCTGTAAATCGTAGATCATTTCCTTTGTCTTTTTCATTTTGTGCCTTACATTTTCTGCCAATGTCTTGTCTCTTGTTTCTTTATTGAGTTTGTTGTTATTTCTGACTTTTATTTTGTCTTCAATTTCATCCATGTGATTCTCTACATGTATAATTCTGCTACTGTGGCTTGCTTGCATGTTTTTTAGTTCCCTTAGTTCATTTGAATGGATGCTCTTATCTTCTGATAGAGTTCTTTGAGTTGTTTGTCTCTGGATTTCTTAATTTGTTTGGTTAGTGATTCTTTGAATTCTATTGCTAAAACAATAAACGCTGAATTTAGGTTCCATTTATAAAGTTTGTGTGTTTTGGAGGACTTGGAAATCTGCTAGGTTTTCTCTCCATATCCACAGCTGCTATTGTCTTCTTTAGTTTCCCCATTGTTCTTTGCATAGCGTGGTTTGGGGTGCTGGAGTTTCAGGGTATGTTTATATTAAGGTTGTCAGCAACAGGTTATGGCTACTGACCTTCGGGTACAGACCTTATGTGGCTACTGACCCTCAGATACTGGGGCATGGTGAGTGCCAGCAGTGAGTGAGGAGGTATCATATGTGGTGAGTGTCTCTATTTTGTTTACACTTATTTCAAAGTAACACTGAAATAAACATCTGTTTTGTTTTATTTTTATTTCTTGAAAAGGAGTAATCTCACCAGAGTTAATTTGGGTGATGTACAGGGGAACCCTCTGGTCTCAGGAATTGAACACAGGGTCTTATACATGTTAGCTATGTGCTCTACCAATTTATCTCCAGCCCCCAGATAGCACATTTTATTTTCCTTTTTAGAATTTTTATTTTATTTTCTCCCTAACCCCATTATAATGACATTTTAAACAAAGATGCCTGTTCTTAAAGCTTTAGAAATTGTGGTGACTATGAATTATTTTTTCATGTTATAATATTTATTTTTGAAGTCTACCAAATAATGAAATCATTAGAAAGTGATAGCATTTCAATAAAAGATTACTATGCCTATAGTTTGAATCAACCTTCTCTTTTGGTAAGATATTTATTACATTAAATGTATTGTCTTTATTTCTGCTTGCTGATTTTTAGTAATCTATATTTTTCACAAGTCAAAATTTTAATTATCATGATATTAAAAATTTGTGTATTAGGAAAGCCTCAGAAAATTAAACATTACTGTTGAGTTTCTATTTAGATGGTAAAGCAAAACACAATCTTTCTGCAAGTTCTTTCCCTAAAATAATTTCTGATAAAAATTAATCACAATTCCAGTTTATTAGATTGAATCTAGGAGAATTAGACTTTCAATTGTAGGATAATATGGAGTATCTAGTTTAAATGCTTTACTTCTCAAATGATAAATACTAAGAAATGAGTTGTTTTCTGATGCTCAGAGTCTAGCCTGGAATCTAGTATTACCTTCTTAACTGTTTCCATCTATCCTCACTAGAAATTATAATATCTTTGAGCCAACATAATCAAAACTTGGAAAATAGATGGCTATGATAATGAATGAAAGTTTACCTTTAAGTTGAAATTCCTCATACCTAAGAAGAGTAATAAGGCTAAATGAAACTCTCCCATGATATTAATTTGTAGTGGAAGATTCATGCCCCAAATCCAAGGCATTGGAGAGACACGGGTTTGGAAGCAAATGTCGACACAGGAAATAATCCACATATGGTTAAGGGGATAAAACAACTTCAGGAACCTCCACACTCAAGCTTTCCATTCCTAATAAGCAGATAGTTCAGTGGTGGAAAACTGCAAACACAAGCAATTTTCCATTGAGAACTGGGGTCTTTATTAGCAAGTACTAGACCACACCCTGGGATGAAGAGCAGGTTGTCTAAAGTACCAATCCAAAGGATGCTTCCATCAAAGGTGCTTCCCACCAATGAGTAACAAGCTTATCCTGAATAGGATGAAATCTGATTAATCTAACATTCACTCATTGAAATTCTTCATTTTTCCTACCAAAAATTTTTTTTGTGGGTCGAATATTTTGATCTGTTGGAGTTATTATAGTATCTCTAAAATTCTATATTTTTCTTTGGATCACTGTGAATTGCAACCTAAAAAATGCAACAACATTCTTTCATGTATTATCTCTGCAAAAATATTATATCTCTCCCTAAAATAAAAAATTCTTTCCTTTCCTTTAGAAGTTTAAAAAATAGGATGCAGCAACAAATAAAACATACAAATAGAAAAAACTAAGGGTGAAGAAAAGCCGTTTATAATGTCTGCAAAATTGAAACCAAAACAAAAACCAATGCGTAACTCAATTTGCAACATCAATTTCAAAGCAGAAATTAAATGAGGAAGCAACTGTCAGGCAAATTGTCTCTGAGAAAATATAGCCTAAATATATTAAAAAGTCAGGTGATGTCAGACCCTCCAGAATCTAGATATGCTTTTCATAAAATTGTTCCTGTATTGAAACAAAACAAAACAAAGCACATCAGAGAGAAAAATTATCTGGAATGTGTTGGATGAAGCCCACCTTTGTTAAAGAACTCAGTTATGAGATTTCACCAGTGAAATAAAGTGTTTATATTCTATTAACCAGGATGCTTGAAGCATCCACAGGCAAAAACTAGATATACTTAAAGATATGGAGAAAAATAATAGAGGTAAAAGAATGTATATATGATTCCATGCTCTGTGTTCTGTTGATGTTACAAACTAGGCCTCCTTATCAATCTATCCTACTTCACTCATCTGAAGAGTAAGACAAGACAGAAGAGCAACAGCAAGGTTATGCTAGTTCTGAACTTAGGCTGGATCTATGGTTTTACCTGTCAGCTTTCCAGTTACCTAATATACAAACACAAGTCTTATGACCACAGGAAACCAGGAAATCTTGATTGGTTAGTTGTTATTTTTTCTTTTAATCGGACAGCTGCAGGCAAGGGAAGTAAGTACCTTTATCCCTATACTCTCTCCAGTCCAGTTTATAAACAGTTAGTTAACTTCTATAGTTAGGACTAAAGGGAAAGCATTTTACCCTTGAACAAAATTTCTGGAGAACTTTTTTTCTACTTGTTTCCAGCTGGCTTATGCTTTCCATTTTGTCCATCAGATATTTGTTAGGTTGACTTTGACTCTTCCTAACTACCTATCTTCACTCTCTCTACAACATTGCTCCCCCTGATTCTACAAATTCCCCTGAGAATAGTGTAATGGATAGTTAGATAATATGAATATGATATAATAATATGAAATTATATTATATCTCAACTAAGACACACATTCATACAATTTCTCTCAGAAAAGCAACATTTTCTGGATTCCAAATTTTTGTTCATTTTCACACACTACCACTTCTTTAAAGATGTGAAATGAGTCTGAATTCATTTGAATTTTAACTTTCTTCTAAGTATTTTGTATCTTGTATTTTGTCTTATCTGTATATGCCAGTTTTTGCTACAATGTTCTATTCTTTTATCCTTTCACCACCAAACATTTTTCCTTTGCTTCCCTCAAACTCTTCAACATATTACCATTTCAGACTCGTCATCATGAAGTCATGAGAACAAGACAATACTAGTTTGATTCTAAAACATTATGAGTTCAAAGTGTCCATGTACCATTCAAGTCAATTCTTTTCAAAGAATCTGACCCTATTGGCATGTCTCTATTTAAGTTATTAATTATTATTTAATAATTACTAATAACAAATTATTAATTTATTATTTAACTTTTCTTCCTCTCATTTTTTTGTAAAATAGTTTATCATTATTATTGACTTTAATCTTCATTACAACATCTTATACCTCTCTCCCTCCTTTTCTCAACTGTCTTTCTGGTTCCTGCTTTACTTTCTTGTTTATTCCAACATCTTTGCCTGTACTATGACTTCTTTGTCAAGCCAAAACTTGCATGGACATTTGGACATTCCTTATGACTTAATTCTTAGTTAAAAACTGTCTTGTCTTAGTTCAGTAATAGAACATTTGGCTCAACCATTTATGCATCCAATTACCAATTCCTTAGAAGTATTAATCAGCTTCTACATGCCAGAAAGAATGAACTTCAAAGATACTACGGTAAACAGGTTTAAGTTTTTAAGGAATTGATACTCTATCTGAAAGATGAATTGAAAAATATTTTGATATGCAAGAATATTTTGAATCTGTTGAGTGTACTAAGAGAGTAGATTAGAAAGGGAAATAGGTTAGTTTAGCTAGTTCTAGGCTAAGTACTTCTTGTTTTATTTATAGATCTGAGTTTACTCTTTATATTTACTTTTTATTCATCTAATCAATCCCTTTTAGAGGAAAACATTTTGCATGTTACAATGTCCAAGAGAAAGTCAATTTATAAAATTATTTTCTTTTTCCTCTAAAACTTTATTTATTTGTAAAATTAAAATATTTATTTAAGCACCATGATTACAAACATGTTTTCAGTCATAAAAAGTACATGCCCCTTCTCACCTCCAATGCCCCCATCACCCTCCACACCCAACCCTGCCTGTCTAGAAAATTATTTTGGGGGGCTTTTTTGGGCCACACCCTGAAGCACTCGGATTACTCCTGGCTCTGCGTTCAGAAATCGCTTATGGCTCAGGGGACCATATGGGATGCTGAGGATTGAACCCATGTCTGTCTTGGCCCTACCACTGTGCTACCACTCCGGCCCCTAGAAAATTATTTCCTACTACGAAATTTCTTTGGAAATAATTTAGAAAAAATTACTCATAATTTTACAATGTCATAAAATGTGCCATTCATAAATAAGAATTATATATAGCTAAACTTTTAGTAAGAAATTATTTACCTGTAGCAGAATTTAAAAGTTTTCATGGAAAAAAACATAACCATCTCTGTCATTTCATTTGAACATTCAGACCACTGTCTTTTAAAATATACTTTCAGGGGGCCGGGCGGTGGTGCAAAAGTAAGGTGCCTGCGCTAACCTAGGACGGACCACGGTTTGATCCCCCGGTTCCCCATATGGTCCCTAGTGCCTGCCAGGAGCGACTTCTGAGCGAATAGCCAGGAGTAACCCCGGAGTATCACCGGGTGTGGCCTCAAAACTAAAATATACTTTCAAACAGCAATAAAATCAACATTTTTTAAAAATTATAAAACAATAGATGCATTCTTATTTCATAATAATATTTTTTAGGTTAGACATGGTCTATAACTCAAAAGGTCAAATAGAAAATGTTAATGAAAACAGAACATAGTCTAGTCAAATGATAAAAAATAAACCAAGATTTGACTTCAAATATTGAAAATCTGATTTATTCAAGCCTTTCAAGAATATAAAACTTTGATTTGTTGAAATGTAAAGTTCTCATATTTATTTATCAAAATTTTTCCATTAAACATCAGGAGGTGAAATTAAATATATAATCTATTATTATTTCATCTATAAGAACTAATTTATATACACATTGGGAAGCTAATTAAAAAACCTGTTTAACAAAATAGGCAAAAAAAACCTTATGAAAGGACTAATTACTAGTATTAATAAATAAAACCAATGGGCAATTTCATTATTAATGTCTTAGAGTAAAATTACAGACATTTTAATAATGATTGAACAAGTCTGTTATCATTATTGTTTCAAAGCTGTAGGAATTAATTTAAATTTCCACAAATACAGCTCATTTTCTGCATGTCTTTGGAAACTATAGTGCATCATTTCTAATAGCCAAAATCTGTTTATATAGAATAATGCTCATTTATATCCCAAGAAGTATATTATTATTCATAGAATGAGCTTTGGCCCATGATCATCTTGGTCATCTTGGTGCTTTAACACTAAAACATTAAGATTTTTTAATGTGACATTCTATTACATAATATGAATCCTTCCTTCCTTCCTTCCTTCCTTCCTTCCTTCCTTCCTTCCTTCCTTCCTTCCTTCCTTCCTTCCTTCCTTCCTTCCTTCCTTCCTTCCTTCCTTCCTTCCTTCCTTCCTTCCTTCCTTAC
>PVKC010049832.1:0-10668 GCA_004027635.1 Crocidura indochinensis
GGGGGGGCATAAGGGATGCTGTCGAACCACCGTCCTTCTGCTTGCAAAGCAAACACCTTAGCTCCATACCATCTCTCTGGCCCCTACCCTAAATTTTCATTTGACTGTAATACTCATACATTTAGATGTGATACTTGTTGACTTGTGCTCATTGAGCTGGGATGCTCTCACACTTGCCGTGGTGCTTACTGAGGACTGTACTTTTTTTTTTTTAACTTGTGTTACCTGCACCTGTGCTCACAGCTGGTAGGGCTCTTTAGTTGAGGTGCCTTTGTGTATTCTGGATGTAGTAGCTGCCAGAAGTCACCTTGGTGATAATATAGATGTTTGCTGAAGGTTGCACTTCCTTGGCATAATGCTCACATATTTGTTTGTTTGGGACCACATGTTCAGGGCTTGTTTCTGGCTGAGGGATCACTCCTGGAAGAGCTCAGGAGACCATATGGGATACTAGGGATTTTACTCAGGTATGCCAAATGCAAGGCAGCAACCTATAAGCTTTTTTTTATTGCTCTGGTCCCTGCTCACACATTTTTCAGTTGTGGAGCTCACTGAGATACCAAATCTTTTTGGTAGTTGTGGTAATCCTTGCATACATACTTGGTATGGCTAAAAATAGTATAGCACCAGGGATCACAGAACATAGAGCTGCCAGGATAATGATGGATAAATGTGATAATATTGAGCTTGTACTCATCATCTTAGCTTGTAAGACAGGTATCTTTAAACCACAGGACTCCTCTGGGCACCCTTTTTATTTTTGTTTGTTTTGTTTTGTTTTTTTGGGGTCACACCCGGCAGCGCTCAGGAGTTACTCCTGACTCTACGCTCAGAAATCACTCCTGGCAGGCTCTGGGGACCATATGGGATGCCGGGATTCGAACCACTGACCTTCTGCATGAAAGGCAAACGCCTTACCTCCATGCTATCTCTCCGGCCCTCTTTTTTCATTTTTTTTAAAGAACAAATAAGACATATCTATTGTCACCCAGAACCACAAAACTGTTTAAATTTGAGTGGTGAGAATTCAAAGATTGTCAGTGTGTGCTGTTAATATTCTTATTTTGACAAGAATGTTAAAGGCACAGTTCAACTTTAATTGATGATTTTATTCACTGTTGTATATGTTGACTGCCTATTGTACACAACAGACATTTTTGCCTCCCTGATTTCAGTACATATAGATGGATAGCTATACCATCTACAGGTAGGATGTGTGTGTGTGTGTATGTGTGTGTGTGTGTATTGTGTGATTCCCTGCAGTGGCAGGAGGGAAATTTTCCAATGATCTTGTCTTGGGTATCTTATAGAAAACATTATATGAAGCTTATTAAAATGTTAGAAGGGTTCTAATAATCATGGGAGCACAGATTATCTGGCCTAGTAATCAGGGACATAGAGATGGGAAATATTTAAAAATTCATTATGAGGGGTATAAGTGATAGTACAATAGGTAGGGCTCTTGCCTTGCATGTGGATAACCCAGGTTCAATCCAAGACATCCTATATGGTTCCTGAGCTCCACCAGTGGAGTTCCCCTTTACCTCTGATCCAAAGAAGACATTAAGAGAACCCATGAGTGAAAGATCACATTTTTAATAGTGGAATGTAACCAGAGGAGCCAATGAGAATAGAAAAAGAACAAAGACATTAAGAAAATATATTGATAATGTAGAAGAGAACAGGAGAGCCTAATGAGCCACATAAACCAGGAAACCAGTAGAGAAACAATTTTGCAGAAAGTATGGGTGGCAAGAAGCACTGGGAGTTAGATCACAGAAGATTGTGTGACAATGTTCAACTTGATATATAAATGAGTAGATTACTGGCTTCAGCACAGTGGAATGGTAGCATTAAAAGTCAGTGGGTCCTTCTAGGGTTATTATTATGAGGATTGATTGAAACAACTGTTGGGGGCCAGGCGGTGGCGCTGGAGATAAGGTGCCTGCAGTAACCTAGGACGGACCGCGGTTCGATCCCCCGGTTCCCCATATGGTCCCCCGTGCCTTCCAGGAGCGACTTCTGAGCGAATAGCCAGGAGTAACCCCTGAGCGTCACCGGGTGTGGCCCAAAAACCAAAACAACAACCACAAAAAAAACCAAAGAAACAAAAACAAAAACAACTGTTGAAAATGATAGAACTATTGATCAAGATGATGCATTTAATGGATCTGAGAGCTATTTCAAAGGGCTAGTTAGCCAATATAGTGTCACTTGTTTATTTTTGTTTTTGCTATCTTTGCAACTGGAACCAAACAATTGAATTCACCTCTGAGATGTATATCCTGGTGAGTTTTCCCTCTTTTTCCTCGAGGTATTTTATAAATAGCAGTCTAATTTGAAGGTACTTAATTCAGTATGCATCAACTTTTCTATATGAAGGTGTATGAGAGGATTCCAGTTTCATTCATTTTTCTGCATGTGGTTGTCTATTTTCCATAGTATTATTTGCTGAAGAAATAGTCCTGGCTCCAATTCATGCCCCCAGCTCCTTTGTAATAGATTAACTATTCATGGATCTGATGATTTATCTCTGGGCTCTCAATTTTGTTTATTTCTCTGCACGTTTTTTTATTCTAATACTAAACAATTTTGATAAGTAAAACTTTATAATATAACTAAAAGTTAAGAAACACAATATTTTCTTATCTTCTTTTTTCTCAGAATTGCTTTAGCTATTCAGAGAAATTAATGGTTCCTTACAAATATTGTAGCTTGTTCTAAGTCCTTGAAACACATCATCAGAATGTTGATGGGATTGCATTGAATCTCTATGAAAGTGCACAATGCTTTAGGAGTTTAGATAGATAATGACCTAATTTTAGATTAATTTCCTCTTTAAAAACTCTCTAAATATAGTCACATTGTGAGATTCTTGGCAGTAGGATTTCAACATATGTTTTCAGGGTAGGGACAAAATTCAGTCGTCGTAATACTTGCCAATGTCAAGTTTGCTAATCTTCCAAAAATCTTTAGATATTACTATAGGGCCTAGTAGATGACTCAAAGAGCTGGAGCACAGGAACATAGGAACCCTGGGTTTCATATCTGGCATTGCAAAGTCCTCTAAACACTAATGGGACTGACCCCTAAGCATAATCCCAAGAATAGCACCTGAAACAACCAATGTAACCTCTATAAAAGAGAAAAAACACAACAAAAAGAAATAGAATGTAGCTGCATCCTATAGTTAGATAAACTCACATTTAGGTAACAGATTATAATAAGTCCTGATTTTAGAGTTTAGCCTTAAGATGGTTGACAAAGATACTTCATTGGGCAGAGATTGGCACTTTCAAAATCCCAAACGAAATACATTTTATCTTTCACTTTTGATCAGGTGCCCTCCATGGTACTGACCTGATTTAGCTTAAGAGGGAGCATTATAACCCTCATGCATTGCACTCTGTCATCTTACAAATTGACTGCTGCTGAGTTGCTTTATTAGAAACTATTGATCTTTACCCCTAATAAAGGGAAGTTTCCTGGTTGGGAACTTCATAAGGTGATTTGGACTCCTGTAGTGTACTGAAATTGCAGGATGTGAGATTCATTGATAAAAGTATTTTGGGACAGACACACTTGCCTTCTATTATGATGGTGCTTGTCTGTATTAATTAAGGAGACTACTGTGCTGAGTGAATGATGTTCAAATAATAACCCTGTACACAGGGTTGTGGAAAAAAGATTCCCTCTTTGAGGTCACATTTGAGATTTTCTCCATTTTCATATTCTACAGATCAGATTCTCCTATCTGGAGGGGCCCATTTTACCCTCTTTCCTCTTCCTCACCCCTTCCCCAACCACTTACAAATTTGGGTAGTCATTACAGGAACTGATGGTGTCTCTGGCCATGTCTGCTGGTCTACCCTCTTTTCTCAAGGACCTATCTTCAGTATAGAAGCATAAGAACACCTTGGCCTGTTGTTTTTTTTTTCCCCTCTACTGAAAGGAAAAGAAAATAAAGAGCAGGCCTTACAGTTTTAACTTTCATTCTTGGGTTACTTTTTAAAGTTAGCACAAGACCTTGTCAGTTCAGGTGATTACACTGGGCAAAAATCTGAAATTCTAGCAGTACTGTTTGAGAAATCAGAATGTGAAGTTAGAGACAAAGTGACTGGTGTGGGGGTGACCCAAGAGGAAGCTTTTTCAACTTGGTGTGTTTCCTGTTGTCATCACTGGATAGCTTTCTTCATTTGTCCAGTGGAGTAGGGCTGGAGTCATGAAGTCTGTCTTCAACCAGTACTTTTCTTTAGGTCTTGGAAGATATTTGGTTAATCCCCACCTTTCACAGTTTCAGGGCAAAATCCTTCCCTGGAACTCTGCAACATAGTCTCAGCATGAAAATATCCTGGAATTTAGTGCTAAATAAAACAACCAAACAGCTCAATATTTTATAATAATAATAATAACAATATTTTTGGGGGATGGACTTCTCAGTGATGCTCAGAAACCTTGGGGTTACTTTTATTTGCACTCAACATGTAATACATAGTTGATCATAATAAATTTGTTTTCAGGTAAGTGGGAGTGAAATTATTTAAAAAAATAAAAGGAAAGAAAAAGAAAAAATGAAAGAAAGAAGAAAAGAAAGAGAAAAATAAAGAAAAAAGAAAGAATGAATGAATGAATGAAAGAAAAGAAAGAAATACAGCAACAAAAATTTTGTGAAATTATTGCATTTCACAGTGAGGTCATTAAGGCATTGTCAGGAGCTCTTGATTGCTAGTTGAACTTTTGTTACCTCTTTTGTTTCCGACCATTAGTGACTTCAAATACACATTGGCATCTAATTATTTGTGTTCCTACTATGAGAACAATATTAAAAGATTTAGAATTGGGGCTGGAGCGGTGGCACAGCAGTAGGGTGTTTGCCTTGCACGTGGCTGACCTAGGATGGACCTCGGTTGGATTCCCCTGCATCCCATATAGTTCCCCCAAGCCAGGAGCAATTTCTGAGCATATAGCCAGGAGTAGCCCCTGAGTGCCACTGGGTGTGGTCCAAAGACAAACAAACAGAAAAGATTTAGAATTGTTGTGCTGTCCAAGAATTTGAAGCTTGGTGGTTGATACTGCAGCTTTATGGAAGTGTGCTTTCAGCTGCCAGGCCTTCTGGAAGTACATGAAAGTGGGGATGGCTGAGGGTGCCTGCACTCACTCTAAAAATGTCCTGATGAATCATCTCAAATACTGGCATACCTGGAGTTTTGGTCAGATTGATGTTTCTGCAGAGAGCCATAGATGAGTGAAGCTGGGCTATTGGCAAAATGGTGGTTGTGAGTGGTGGGTGCAGGTGGTGTGGCTTTGGCAGGGTGGGGACTTGGTCCACCTCTCCGACCAAAATTGCCAGCTTTCTGATGCATGACCAGTATACTCATAATTTTTCACAGCTTACTTTACATCTCTTTTGAGAATAGATTGAGTCTATGGAGCTGGTTGGACACTCAATTTTTAGCTAACAGTTAAATAAAAAATAGTTAATATGTTTTCCACAGGAATATCTTCTAGCCTGAGATAAGAGTACCCAAGGACATTACAATTTGAACTGCCTTTGTCATCAAGTTTGGACACTATAACTATGAAAAACATATACTTACATCAAGACAATGTGCAGGCCTACTTTTTGAATAGAACATAATTGTGCTTTTGAAAACTCTAATAAAGCATTTTAGCCAAGATCACTCATATCTGCAACTGGAATAAGAGGCCATCTTCCACATTACTGAATTCTCCTGCACAGATGTATTCAACTGCATGCTATCTAAACAAACATTCAGTACTTTATTTGTGACCTATGATGCTTATGGAAGTTTAGGTTTTGAAGCAGTTATCCCACTGCCTGAGAGTACTATCTTATACTTGCATTCTGGATAGATCTCTACAAAGGTTGCCAAAGAGAGCAGGTCAAGTTGTTTTATTATTGTCTTCAACTCAGGGGACCACAGTGATATCTTAGATGGTGCACAAGCAGGAGATAACACCCATTCAAGGAACCTCAGTGTAGGTCCATCCTGAAAACCAAAAAAACCAGAAGGAAGATACTTGAATGTCACTTTGGGTACTGGAATTTGCAGATTTTTTTAAAATGTCAGAAATGCTTAATCTGACTAAACTAATTCTCAGTTCCCAAGCACCAGCAACTGTGACGAATTAGAAGTTACTGAAGGACTTTTGGTTTCTGTGTGTTGCTGATAGCTCTGTATAGTTGCTAGAAAATTTCCTGACAACCCAGGTGTTTCTTGAAGATCAATTCAGTGCCAATCATGAACTATGGAATGTTTCAATCAGTAACTCTAGAGAAAATGACATACTTTATATTCTTACTACAGTTGACTTCATAGAAATATTTGACAGAATGTAGAGACTTTCATATCCTTTTCCCTGTCAAAGCCAATTTCCCTACTTACTGTTATTCTTTTTATTTTTTTTTTTGTGGGGGATGTGGGGTGTGGCAATTGGGCTACCCTGGCAGTACTTAGGGACTATCCCTAGGCTCTGGGCTCAGCGAGGGAACTATGGTCAGTGTTGAATCCATTTAAAACAGGAAAGTGGCAATTCCTGTGTCATTTCTGTCTCCTTAAAAATCTTGTATTAGGACAAAATGATAATATGTCAAGTAGTTCATTTCTTTGCAAGTGTTCTACCTGGGTTTGATCTCCAGAATCTGATATGAATCCCTCTGAGTCTGCCAGGAATCACCACTAAAACCCACAGCTAGAATAATTAATTACTGAGCACACAGCCAGGACTAAGTCTCGAATACTCTTAGGTAAGGTCCAAAAGCAAAACAACCCCCCCTCCCAACTTCTATTAGTTTGATATATTTTGCTTCTCTTCTTCCTCCTCCTTTATCCTTCACACATATGGGACATATGTTTTTCCCACTTAGCCACATCCTTTTTTTTCTTTCTGGGTCACACCGGGTGGTGCTCAGGAGTTATTATGGGATGATGGGAATTGAACTCAGGTCGGCAGAGTGCAGGGCAAACGCCCTACAACTGTGCTTTCACTTTTACCCCTACATCCTTTTTCATATTGGTAACTTAGTGAATTTTTTGGCGGGGAGGTCACACCTGGTGACGCTCAGGGGTTATTCCTGGTTATGCACTCATAAATCGCTCTTGGTTTGGTGGACCAATTGGGACTCCGGGAGATCGAACGACAATCCATCCTAGACTAGCTCGAGCAAGGCAGATATGCCTTACAACTTATGCCACCGCTCTAGCCCCTAATGTGGTAGCTTATTAAATAAGTTTTTGCAAGATACTTTTTTTTTTAATTGTTTCGGAGAATAAAAGGGAAGGAAGAGGAATGACTTGGTAAGTCTGGTTGTGGGTGGGTGGGTTGGTGTTTGGCTGAACCATGTACATTTGTGAAACTTCTCATACTTAGCTCTTTAAATCATTTGGAAGGTATCAGAGATCATATAGTTGAGAAAAGAGAGTCCAAAGACAAAGGACTTTGCTCAAGGAAGTGGTCTGTTTCTATATTCTGGCTATTGTATTAAACACAGCAGTGTATAAGCAGTACATGTGGGGCTAGAGAGAGCACAGCTGGTAGGGCTTGCCTTGCAAACAGTCAACCTGGATTCAATCCCTGGTATTCCATAAAGTTACCTGAGGAATAATTTCTGAAAGCAGAGCCAGGAGTAACCTCTGAGTGCCGCCATTGTGGCCCCTCAATAGAAAAATAATTGGAGCCAAAGAGATAGCACTGTGGCAGGGCATTTGCCTTGCACGCGGGTGCCAGGGGTCAATTTGTCCTGGGTTAATCGCATGCAAGGTAAAAACCCTACTGCTGCGCCATCGCTCCAGCTCCGACAATGAATATTTTTATAGTCTTACTATCTTCTGTCTTCTTCAGAGAAGACTGTTCATTAAATCTCCCCATTTATTAAATGAGATTATTGTATTGATGCTGATCTGTTTGAGTGCTTTATATAATTTGTGTTTCCTATCTGTTTTATCTCTTCTTTAGAGGTTGTTCTGAAGAGTAACGAGGTTAAAACAGCAGAAGACACAAACAAAATATCTTATTTTTTATAATGATGAAGATAATATGGAGAAACTCCAAGCAATTCTAACATCCTGTTATTTTTAATATTCTATGATGTAGGTTCAAAACAACATTATTGTTCTGGGTCATTTATCACCAAGTTATCAGAAGCGTTTTCTTCACAGCATATCTTTTAAATTTTTTATTTGTTTTCGGTGTTTGGGGGCCTCATTCAGTGGTGTTCAAGAGTTATTTCTGTCTCTGCTCAAGAATGTCCTAGTGGGCATGATTGCAGAGGTTGGGGACCATATTAATGCTGAGGATAGAGCTCTAGTCTGATATATGCATGGGAAATTTTCTACCCGCTTTAGTAACTTTCCAGCCCTACAAAAACCTTGACCAATTGATTAATCTGATCTCTTTTCTGATCTGGAATCTGTGAGTTTTTAATCACTAACTGTGAATTGGTCAGGGTTATTGTAGACCATTCAAAAAAAGCAATATGGAGTAGTTTTCTGTATATTTGAACCATCTTTTCAATGACTTATTTCATTTTGATGAGTACACATTCTTTAAATATATAGCAGTGAAGGTACTGTATTCAGAGTATTTTGTTTATATGCTACTGAAGCAGTAGCAATTTGTATTATACAATACTTGATGATAAATGTTTCTGATAAGATGCTTGTATAGGGCCTATTTCTCTTATCTTTTTTTTTTTAAATCTTTTTAATTTTGGGCCATACTCAGCCACCCTTAGGCCACCTGACTCTGCATCAGAAATCAATGCTGGCAGACATGGGAACCATATAAGGTGCTGGTAATTAAAGCTGGGTTCTCCATATGCAAGGCAAACAGCCACTGTGCTATTTCTCTTATCCCAGGGCTATTTCTTAGTTAACTTTTTAGCCTCTGCCCACTCACACAAATTGCTACTGACATGAGTTGTTTTTATAGACCATATTCTTTTCCTTTATCTTCAAACATGTCATTTCAACTTTCAAACATTTTTGTGGAGAAAATATTTTATTAAAATGAATTTAGGCACTGTACTGGGGGAACTGTGGACTGAGGGGACTCTCTTTCTGTGCTGCTGTTTTTCTGAATCCTTCGAGCTCTCCCCAAAGACCAGAGCCCTGGGAAGTGAATCCAGAGGTCGCTGCAAGTTGGGGCTGCCAGCTGACTAATCAGTGAGTAAGAACCGGCTGGCTGAGGAGATTCCCAATTGGAGAGCTGGTTGCTCCTCCTATGGGAGACTCCGCCCTACTGCGCTGTACTGGGGGAACTGTGGACTGAGGGAACTCTCTTTCTGTGCTGCTGTCTTTTCTGAATCCTTGGAGCTCTCCCCAAAGACCAGAGCCCTGGGAAGTGAATCCAGAGGTCACTGCAAGTTGGGGCTGCCAGCTGACTAATCAGTGAGTAAGAATCGACTGGCTGAGGAGATTCCCAATTGGAGAGCTGGTTGCTCCTCCTATGGGAGACTCCACCCTACTGCGCTGTACTGGGGGAACTGTGGACTGAGGGGACTCTCTTTCTGTGCTGCTGTCTTTTCTGATCCCAGAAGAGCGCGGCTGCTCCACTTCGCTTCGCGGCCGCGCACTCTTTCTAACCAATAAACCCCATCACAACACGCAGGAAAAACCACACTACTGGCGTGACAATGCGGAAAGCTCTTAGGCAAACACTATGCACCGAGAATGAGGATGATGTTTTGGATGACCCTAAAAATCACAACCCTCTGTTTAATCTCTCAGATAAGGAACATAAAATAGAAATATGGAATATGTTTGTAAAACTCCAAGAAAGCATAGATCGATCAGAACAGAACACAAAGACAGAACTCAGAAAACTCCAAGAAAGCATAGATCGATCAGAACAGAACACAAAGACAGAACTCAAAAAAACTCCAAACTGAAATAGCAGGCCTGAAAAACACGGTAGCTCTTCTGAAAACCTCAGTGGATGCCCTCGACACCAGGGTATCAGCAGCTGAAGAGAGAATCGGAGAACTGGAAGATGTGATGCACAAAAACTCAACACAGCAGAAGAAATGGGAAAAGAAACTTATGACAAACGATCGGGCAATGGAAAAAGTATTCAAGGAATGTGAACAGATGAAAACTGAAGTCTTTGACAAACTCAAAAGAAACAACATAAGAATCATTGGAGTCCCAGAGACCCAAGTAGAAGATCACCACGAAGAATCAACTGTCAAAGACATCATCAAAGAGACAATTCCAGAATTAATGACTACATGCAATCAAATCCTGCATGCCCGAAGAGTACCAGCCAAAAGAGACCCAAAGAAAAACACCCCCAGATACATCATCATTGCAATGAAAAATCCTACAGATAGAGATAGAATACTGAATGCAGCAAGATCAAAAAGGGGAATTATATTCAAAGGAGCATGCCTGAGACTTACAGCAGACATGTCACAAGAAACTCTCAAGGCCAGAAGACAGTGGTGGGAGATTGTGACAAGACTGAAAGAAATGAATGCCTCACCGAGAATATTGCACCCAGCCCGACTGACGTTCAGGTTTGAAGGAAGTATACATAGCTTCATGGATAAACAACAGCTTAAAAACTTTACAGAAGATAAACCAGGCTTAAAGGAAAAACTGACAGGTCTACTCTAAGACAAGAGAGACCAACAAACACAGGAAAGTT
>PVKC010049833.1:0-10666 GCA_004027635.1 Crocidura indochinensis
GAGAATAAGTACTTTAATCCAGTTCAGAATATGCCTGAGAACCTGTTGGAACTAGCTCTTAGTCAGATCAAGACACACAGCCCTGTGGCACAGCCATGTGTCAAAGTTGCTCCCACAAACCCCTACACACTCCAAATCCCTGCTCAAACACCTGCAGTTTGTGTATGTAGGTGTCGTATGCCCTGGCTCACTGACCCAATTACAGACAGAACAAGGAAAACCAAGAGCTGGAAGGCTAGGTGATCCCTGACACTAGGACCATGGCCTTCTCTTTCCAGCCATGCCTGCGCACCAGACCTTTGGCTTCAGGGTGGCTGTGGTGGCATCCATTGTCAGCTCGGCCATCATTCTGCTCATGTCCATGGCCTTCCTCACCTGCTGCCTCATGAGGTGTGTGAAAAAGAGGGAGCAACAGCGGGCTAACAGGTAAGTATCTAACACTGCTGCGGGCCAGCCTCTTGTTCAGTGGGTATGTGGCCTGGCCTGCAACCACTGCAGCCTGGGAGTAGAGTCACTTCCCCCCATTCAGGGCAAGCAACATAGCATCCTGCCTTGGAGGACGCAGGACTCATGTCCACAGGCCTTAGTAAAGCAGTGGCTAATAGACACAGGTGCTAACATGCTCAGATCCTACCCTGGAGGTCTTGGGGCAAATGGAGGCTAGTGCATTACTATCACTGGCCTGGTCACATTTTTAAACTCAAGATAACATGGCTTACAATTCTGTAGTTTACCAATACAATCATGGTTTCTCATGTACATAATTCACCCCCAGCAGTATCACCAGAGTACCCCTGCCTCCCCCAAGGACTCCAGTACTCCTTCTTCTCATCAATTGTGTGAATCAGTTCTCCCATTATGTTGACTTTGGCCCTTTGTTGCTATCTCACTGTGTGCCTTTAAGTTTTACATGAGAAAGATCCTGTGTGTTATGTGTTTATGTCAGTGGCTGACTTCACAGCTGGGGCTGTGCACAGGGACACTGGTGCGACAGCCACCACATATGGATATGGTCCAGATGCCCCTGTAGGCCCCACACACCACAGACTACACATTGGGGTCAGCCTGAGTTCATGGCCTCTGAGGTCCTCCTGTCTTTCTCCAGAGCTGCCCAGCTGTGGCTTCAGCTGCGTGGTGAAGACCTGGAGACTGTGCAGGCCGCTTACCTGGGCATCAAGGGTTTTGGCCGTGGTGGCAGCAGTGAACCTAGATGCCAGCCTAGCCAGGCACATGACAACCACAGTTTCACCAGGTGTGCTGGGCCCTGAGTACGGGTGGAAGTGGCTGGGATGGGAACCACATTGGAACCCATAGACTATACCCCAGATTGTCAGAGTCTCAGCTTGGCCTGGCCCTCCCTTATCCCAGCCTGGTCCAGCTCTCTGGTACATCTTGAGATACCCACCTGGCTGTATTTTGAGACTCAAACCTGCAGAGGTCAAAACTCTGGAACCACAGGAATTCTCAGTGTGCACTGGGCTTGCTCCCTGCCTAGGGCCCACCTTTCCCTTTCTCTGTCTTGCTCCCTGGGCTTTAACTCTGACTCACACACAGACTCAAATATTCATGCATACAAACGCATTCTCACAATACATATGCACACTTAAACATTACACACAAACACAGATGCTCACTTACAGAGACACTCCCCCACCCTATACATACTTACACACAGAGACATGCACTCACAATTATACAGTCATATACTCATACACACAACTAGCATCAGGAATTTTTCTCACACCTCTTTCCCAACCTTACCATCACTGCATGGCCTGGGTAGAGCCCATACACCCATACCTCTCCTGGGCTGGCTTTGAGCACAGACCAGCATGCCCTTGGCTACTTGCTGTCCTTAAGGGGCCTCACTCCTTGTCACAGCCCCATTGCCACAACAGAGACCCTGTTCAGTGTCTAACCTGGTGGTGGATCCCTGGCTCAATGTTGGCCATGGGGTCCTTCAGCAGGAGGGGTTGGTCACAGCCTCTGGCCTGAAGTCTCCTGGTCCAGCATGTTCTTCTAGAGTCACTTAGTGGCTAGGGGTAGCAAAAGAGTGGTCTCAGTCCCATCACAGTTCTTCCATCCTTCTTATGAGGGGCTGCCCTGGGGTGCTGAGGGGACCATATGGTTCTAGGGTTGGAGCCCAGGCTTCTGCAGCAAAGCAGCACACTGCAGCACTCTGAGCATTTCCCTGGCCACTGCCATTGTCCTTCCATGTTGTTTTGTTATGTCAAAACACGTTCCATGGTGTGAATTGGAGTTACCTCCCACTCATTTCTGCTGATCCCTTCTCTCTCCACAGTGACATTGGGGAGGGCCCCCATGAGCTGGCGATGAACAAGGACCCCTGGATGGTGCCTGTCTCACTGAGTACCAGCAACTTCATCAGTTCCCGTGGCATGATTCTGCACACCACAGCACTGGAGCCATCTCTGTCCTCCTCCAGGCCTGTCACAGGGCCCAGACCCACAACCTATGCCCTTGCCTGACCCTGGCTCGGCCCTATGTGGCCCCACACTCCTGCTGGCCAGGAGCCTCGTATAGACTCAGCACTGGCCTGTCCCTTTCTGCCTCAGGAAGCCCCACAGAGCTTAGCTGTGGTCCCCCAGGACTGGCCTGTCCTGCTTTTAAAGTTGCACATCCTTGAAGAGACCACTGAGGCCCACAGCCCAGCTGCTGGCTTGCACTGACACAACTCTAACAGCACCCAAGGGGATATTTTCAGCTAACCTGGGTAGACAGAGCTCAGAGCAGGAGTGGGGGAGGCCTACATGGTCTGTGTGCGGTCAGCTCAACTAGCCTCCTACTCTGGGCAATTGCCAGGAAAGGATGTGAAATGGCCATTTATGATGCTGCAAATACATAGGTAAATGTAATAATTTGCTTTCACTTCTATTGCAAAGCACCTCAGGCCTAGTGGCAGAAGCTGCCATTTGTCCTAGCTAAGGTATACTATCATGGGGAAGGCCAGCTGGCTTGCAAGTGGAGTGCTGCCACCATCCATACTGCCCTTGTGGGGTCATGGTCACTGGGATCCCTTCATACCTTGGTGAGAATCCCCAAGTGCAAGCCTTCTGGACTTAAATTGCACATCTTCCTCAGCAGGGTAGGTGACTGGACTCACCCTGTGAACATGCAGGATGTGTCCGCACCGTGGTGCCGAGATGTGGTCACTCCCACTAGGCGTCCATGTCCCATGACCCAGTGCTCTTCTGTAGCCATCTCTGTACCTTTACTCCTGGGTGCCCCAATTGCCAGCTGAACCCCACACCAGGTAAAGCTGGCTTTTTGGGGATCTGGAGTCATAGTACAGTCTGGACATGCAGGCCCAGGTTTGATTCCTGGCATCCCAAATAATCTGAGTGCAGGAGTAATTTCTGAGCATCATGGGCATGACCCTTTGGGGAAAAAAAGTTGGCTTCCAGGGATGAAGAGCACCACATGGTTAAGATACTTAGCACATGGCCGACCTGGTTGAATCTTGGCACCACATTGGTCCCCTACACTTATCAAGGGTCACTCCTCAGCCATGAGTAGTCCCTGAGCAACACCAAGTGTGAACTGTCCTCAAAAATAGTTTGGCCTCTGGTGTGTCATGATTTGGAGTAAATGGCTGTTGAGGTGGGTGGCTGACATCCATCTACCCAGAAGGCCCCAAGAGCTATCTATATTAGTGTTCAGAGGAGGAACTGGCAGCCCCAAGGGAGCCTCCTCCAATATGCTTTCCCATCCTAAGTATTTCTTGCTGTATTCTGCCTGTCTCGGGCCATAGGTTCCCCCAGAGAGGGGTGCTGATAAGTTGTTTCTGAGATGAAATTGTGAACCTAGTGTGTGGAGTGCCTGTAGACATGTACTGGCTTAATGGCATGTCCTGGGGGTCTAAATAGGGGTGTTTGGTAACAGCATTCACCCACAGATGTGGGGGGGTCAGAAGCAGGTCATGAGTGGGGATGCCTGGACATGGTGCGGACCAAGAGCAGTGGGGGGTATCTCAAAGTGGGCCATGAGTGAGGGTGCCTGAACACAGCACCCACCCATAGCTGTTGGGAGGGGTCCTGTGGTGGGGCCCTGGCCAGGCCTCCCAGCTTTTTTATAGTGCTAGGCAGTGCCTCTGAGCATTCTGCCTTTAGGGTCCAGGGGTGCAAGACCCAGACACTGGTTACTAGCTGCAGAGGCATTTGTTTGTGGTCATCAGAAGTTCCTGGACCCCTTAGGGGACTTTAGCTCTTGCCAAGGGTGGGTCTGAAAAGGCTTCTGGTCTTCTTTGTTCTTAGGCCTCTACTTTAAGTGCTTTCCAGCTCTGTTCTTGGCAAAATGAGGAAGAAGAGGATGAGAGGTACAAGGGGAAGTGCCTGATCTAGCATGGTGGGTTAAGGCACAGGCATGTACCCACTCTTCAAGGGAACCCTGAGGGTAGAGGGGCCTAAGGGGAAGGGGAAGGCCTTCCACTTGGCAGGGGGTACTCTGCAGGGTGGACTCAGCCCCACTCAGAGAAGACCTGGGGTTCCTGTTCACTTCTGCTCTTGGCCCAGGGTTGTCAAGGTTGGAAGCCACTTACCCAAAGAGTAGGGGTCCACACCCTCCCACAGTGTCAGAGAAGAAGCAGAGAAAGCCATTCTGAGTCCTTCAAACTTCTGCCAGTTGTTCCAGAAACAAGTTTCTGCACGCACTATTTCTGGAAGCTCCAAGCTCCTTCCTGAGAGGGACTCAGCACTGTGTCTCCTCTCCTGTCCCCTAGCCTTACAAGTCATAAGTCTTGCCCATAATGACCTTTTCATCTCCAGACACATGGACAGTGTCAGAGCATTCAGGATCCCTGGTCTAGGCTGCCAGCTATGAGTGTGGTCAGCACACTAGGACCCCATGTAGGCAGCTGCTCTCCTGGCTCTGGGTCCTCCCAACTCAAACTCTAATATGGAGTCCTGGGGTATGTGCAGAGGGAGAGATCAAAGTGTTCTCTCATGTCTCGTAAGGACCCTGATCCCACAGGACTTTGTTCTACCCCCTACTGATGTTTTCATAGGCATCCCCTTCAGTCATGGCCAGCTAGTTTTAGGTCTTCAATCAATGGGTTTTGAAGGGAGTATACACCATGCAAGCAGCTCCCCAAGTCTCAGGGGCTTAACAGAAGCATTCCTGACCCACAGGGATGTTGGTGTGATAGGAACTCTGCTCAACACAGTTCTAGGACCCAGCTGAGGGGCAGCCCCATTTCTACACCAGGCCACAATCCCTGAGGCAGGGGAAGGGCATGGGGTTTCATGCCAATAGCACTATGCCACGTACAGGATGAAGAGATCAGTTTGATGTGACGTGCAGGAGGAAGTCTCTGATGCAAAAGATCCAGCTAGCCATGAGCAAGACCAGGACTTTGGAATCATTTGGTCACCATGCCTGTGGACACCAGGTCAGAACTGATAAGATCCACACTTTCAGCTCCAGTAGCTGAGTTACCAGGGACCATCATTAGCCATAAATCCCAAGTGGTACCCTTGTCCCAGGCACCCAGAGTCCTAAGCATAACTCGTCCCCCAAAGAATATTGCCCGGTTTGAAGATGAAACCAATGGTAGCTCTTACAGTTGTGCCACTGGTGCCCCTGAGTGCAGTTCACAGAGGATGAGGGTTCTGGAAATATCTTCCCTAACCAGCCTGATTGCCTGGGACCCCCACTTGACCTCTCAGCTGAGGGGGGCCAGTTTTGGGTGAATGGGCATGAAGCAGGGTGCTGAGAGAATTAAGAAAACAAGACAAGGGGCCAGGCAGTGGCGCTGGAGATAAGGTGTCTGCGCTAACCTAGGACAGACCACGGTTCGATCCCCCGGTTCCCCATATGGTCCCCCGTGCCTGCCAGGAGCGACTTCTGAGCGAATACTGAGCGAATAGCCAGGAGTAACCCCTGAGCGTCACCGGGTGTGGCCCAAAAACCAAAAAAAAAAGAAAACAAGACAAGGACTGGAGTGATAGCACAGTGGTAGGGCATTTTCCTAGCATGCAGCCGCCCCGGACAGACATGGGTTCAATATCCAGCATCCCATATGGTCTCCAGAGCTTCTCAGGTATGTTATCTGAATGTAGAACCAGAAGTAACCCTTGAGCACCACCAGGTGTGGGTGGAAAGGAAGGAAAGAAAGAAAAAGAAAAGAGGCACAGAAAAGCCTGCAGCCAAGGGTCACACAGCCTCATGGACTGAGTGCCACAACTGTCATCCACTTTATTTATTTATTTATTTATTGCTTAGAACCAATCATCCTCAGAACATTCTTTGGTCAGGTACCTAACTATCTTAATCTGTCCAGGCTAGACTTGTATCTGAAGGCCTTTTATCAGGATAAGTATCTTTGTAATGAGCTTTCTCATGGGAAATTCTTCCTGGAAGCAGATAGAGCAGTTACCGAACCCTGTAGGGCAGCATTCCACCTCCAGACTCCAGCATTCTGGGTTGAAAGGTTCCAGAAAGTACCCATCTTGTTCTCCTTTATCTAGTCCCCAGCACTCAGCTAACCACTGTGGCCCATGAGTCCTCCCTTGGGCAACTAGGACTTAGCAGAGTCTCAGGTACAGCACAGGAAGAGGAACGTGAGTCTCCCCAATGTCTTGCTGATAGTAAAATGAGATGCACACTGCCTGCAGAAACTCTTCCACCTGATTCCATTTTCTCTGCAGTCCTTCACTGACCTCCTCAACCCCACCAGTCGACCTACCTCCCATTTCTGTCCAGCCTCCCCCTAGCCAGGACCTTGCAGAAGCCCCTTGGGAAGTAAGTCCCTACACCTGGCAGAAGCTGCTGTGCTCGTGCACACCTTCACACAGGACTCCATCTCACACAGGCCATTTGAACTTGCACAAACCCAGGGTTGTTTTTAGTGGCGAGGGGGAAGGTTAGCAGGAAAAAAAAAAAAAAAAAAAAAAAAAGCACATCACATAAAGTGAAACTTGCTCTCAACCATTGATTTGAATACATTCACTTTGCAGGACACTGTCAGGCTACGCTCCCAGACTGGGTCCCTGTGGCAGATGAGGGTTCCAGAGGGGGGAACCTATCCAAGATTCCATTTTCTCCTTTATTTGGGGGATGTTTTCCCCTGGCCCTTTGATCCAGCTGGGCTCAGATGGCAAGTGCCAGTTAGCCTTTTACATCAGGCCTGATGAGTGTTAAGTTAACCCTCACAGCCTGCCCTGTCCTCTCTCAAAGCCTGTTTCCTCTTTTTGGGGGGCGGCTGGGCCACACCCAGCGGGGGCTCAGGTTACACCTGGCTCTTGGACCGTAATGGATACAGGAGATCAAAGCCAGGTCTGCCAGGGTCGGCCGCGTGCAAGGAGACGTCCAATCACGGTGCTAGCGCTAGGGCTTAGAGACTCAAGGCTTCGCGCAGCCGGAAGTCCTGAGGGGGCGTGGCTTAGAGATGTTTGCGGCCCGGCCAAAGCTAGGAGGCAGTTGGAGCGAAACGGAAGGGGCGGGGCTTTGAGGGGGCGTGGTTTCGACTTCGGGGCGCATGTTAGTGACGCCGCCGGATCGGGTCGGGGTTTGGCGCGTCGTCGTGACGCAAGGGGCGGGGTTTGAGGAGGCGGAACTCGAGGGGCGGGGTTTAAAGAGGCGGGCTTCGGGGCGTGGCTTAAGGAGGCGGGGTTTAAGAAGGCGGGACTTGCGGGGCCGAGCGGGCGGCGACTGTCACCGAGACTGTCACCGAGCGCGGGGGCGGCCCACTTGCGGACGATCTTGGGGCGGCCGGGCGGGGGGCCGGCCGGGCCACCGCCATGACAGGTGAGTGCCAACCAGGTTCGGTGTCACCCATTGCAAGACTGGAGCCCGTCTCCGGGTGACTCCCCGAGTGACATCGCTTCCGCACGCGGCGATGGGTGACCTTGGCCCTTAGTGAGCTCTTTTGCCCCTCGGACTCTGCAAGGGGTCTGCCCCTGCGAGGGGGCGGCTCCCGGGCCTGGGTCTGGGGAGCTTCTGGGGCGGGGCAGAGGAAGGTTCTGGAGGCGGGGATCCAGTCCTGTGGGCCGAGGGCGAGTGTCCGCCCTGGAGGCAGATCGCCCCTGGCTCCGATGCTGGATCCACCTGGACGTGGCTGCAGGTGTGCGCCCTTACGCGGTGGCTGGTGCGGTGGACACAGTCGCCCCAAGACAGGGATGGGAGGGATCGGGACCTGCTGGGCCGCTGGGGCTGATGTTCCACCTGGGAATCCCAGCCCCTGTAGCTTCTTTTCCAGCTTACACATCCTCCTAGCGCCCCTCACAACCTAAGACTCCATTGCCCTTCTGACCTCAACTGAGCAGGGCTCCTGAGCATTGTGGGTCTCTCGTGGACCTTGAAGGATGCCCCTCCCCTAACCCTTTGGTGCTGGGCGATGACAGATCCTCCTATAGGAGCCACGAAGGTTGTGGCAATGGCAGATGCTACTGCCCTAGGTCCGTAGGTGTCTGGAACTCAGAGGCGTAGGCACTCCCAGGACTGGCTCTTCTGCCTGGTAAACTGAAAGGAACTCCCTGTGCTCACATCAGGCTCGGGCATTCTCACCAGGGTCTTACACGCAGGGACTTTGCACCAGCTGGGATCTGGTGCTGCTTAAGCCAGGAGCATACACTTGTCCCTCTGAATCCTTTACGCATGGACCTCCTATGAGCTTGGTGGATGTTGGGCATCTCTGCACAGCAGCACAGTGGGCCTTGGAGCATCATTTGTGTGCCAGAGTCCAAGTTACAAGCCTCAGAGTGCTCTGGTCAGTGGCAAAATAAGTTCGTCCCAGCTAGGCCCCTAGTCCCCTTTCTCTGCCCACCCTCTGTTCTGTGGAAGGAGGGGGAGGATTGAGACCCAGAGAACATGGGTAAGTGTAGGAGGTGAGTCCCAGGCTCTCAGTCTCTTCATACCAACTAGGGTGCTCTCTGAGCCATTTCTGGCACCTCCAGGACTGCCCGCTGAAGGTTAGGCCGCATGTGTAGGCAGTGCTGGCCATGTGAGTGGTGCTGCAGCTGTTGCAGTTCAGTCTCTGCCTTGTGTGCTGGGTGTGGAGTGACTTGGGAGCTAGCCTAGGAGGAGATCGTTGGACTTTGGATTAGGGAGGGGAGGTCAAGACTTTGCTGGAAAGTGGGGCCGGGTAGGAGGCGGGCAGTGAAGATGACTTAGATAGGAGGAAGCCAGAGGAATAGGTGGTCCCTCAGGTGGGTAGGAGAGGCTCCTGGAACTAGGGAGAGGACATGATGGGTATGGGCTGAGAAACTGGGCTTTCTGTTGGAATGACAGACTGGGGGTGGCTGTAGCCCAGCATCTGGCAAGGCAGTACTTGGCACCAAGCTGGCAGAGGCCCGATGGGTTTTCTGTCAGAGCTTTTGTTTTTAGCCTGAATAAGCTGTCTGGAACTGTTTATCAAGTCCCGGGACGGAAACCGCTTCCTTTCTGTGCTCCTCTGTGCCTCCCAAGCTGCCCGGGTGTGGCCTGCAAACACAACGACCACAGACTGCACCAAGCCCAGTGGAGCTCCGCTCTGGGCAATACCAAATGAGTCACAGCCCCTGGGCACAGAGGCCACACCTGGCTTGTGGCCCACAGGCTGAGTAGCTTGCCGCAGAGTGCTGGCCTCACTCCAGGGACAGCCTTGCTCTTGCCCATGGACCTAAGATGTCCACACATCCACTTCAGAACTCTACTGAGCACTTGCCAAGCTTAGTGCTTCAGGGAGACTGTACTGCACTGGGCATCCTGGAACACACCCTCACGATCCTGCATCCTTGCACACTTACCTGTTGTGTTCATCAGGCACTGCTAGGTCCCGCCTCTACCTATTTCCTTTGCCAGTCAGTGTCTCAGCTTTTCAGTCTGGAAATAGGCAGGTGGTTATGCTTGCACAGTAGAGCTCATGTGACTTTTGTTTTGTTTTGTTTTTGGGTCACACCCAGCATTGCTTAGGGGTTACTCCTGGCTCTATGCTCAGAAATCGCTCCTGGCAGGCTCGGGGGATCATATAGGATGCCAGGATTCAAACCACCATCCTTCTGCATGCAAGACAAATGCCCTACCTCCATGTTATCTCCCCAGTCCTAGAGCTCATGTGAGGAGGCAAGTAAACGCCCCCCTCCCCACCCCTGACTCCTCATCTTTGCTGGTATGGGTAGGCTCCATTCACTCTTTTTTTTTTTTTTTTTTTGGTTTTTGGTTTTTGGGTCACACCCGGCAGTGCTCAGGGGTTACTCCTGGCTCCATGCTCAGAAATTGCTCCTGGCAGGCACGGGGGACCATATGGGGCACCGGGATTCGAACTGATGACCTTTTGTTTGAAAGGCAAACGCTTTACCTCCATGCTATCTCCCGGGCCCTCCATTCACTCTTGAAGGACAGAGAGGGTAGGTACCAGTGCCACAGACTCAGCAGGTACCTGTCCTAGTGGTCCTGGTTTGGTATCCTTGTTTACAATGCTCACATGAGGGGCTGCCCAGGTTCATCTTCCAGGTGGACAGCCAAGGCTGAGAGAATCCTGAACTTAGAAATAGACATTCTGGGGGGGGGGGGGAATCAGACTGAGAGATGGTAAGAGTCAGTCAGCTCACTTGTGCCAGAGGATGGAACAATTTAGAAAAGAGAAAAACGGGCCGGTGAGGTGACGCTAGAGGTAAGGTGTCTGCCTTGCAAGCGCTAGCCAAGGAAGGACTGTGGTTCAATCCCCCAG
>PVKC010049834.1:0-10667 GCA_004027635.1 Crocidura indochinensis
TTTTTTTTTTTTTTTTTGAGCCATACCCTGTGCAGCTCAGGGGTTACTCCTGGCTATGCACTCAGAAATAGCTCCTGGCTTGGGAGAACATATGGAATGCTGGGGAATCGAACCACAGTCCATCCTAGATTGATGTGTGTAAGGCAAATGCCCTACCTCTTGTGCCACTGCTCCAGCCCCCCTTATACTTATTTCTTATTCATTTTCTTCCCACAGTGTTCTGGCTGGAGCTCCAAGTATAATGTCAGGTCATTGTACTGACTATTCTTGCCATGATTTAATGTGAACTAGAATTTTCATACTTCTTTGCCATCTAAATATCATGTTTGCTGAGGGTTTTTGTTATTTGGTGGTTTATTTTCAAAAATTCACAGTTTCTTTCTAATCCCAGCTTGCTAAAAGCTTTTATTGTGAATGAATATAGAATTTTACTCGTTACATTTTCTCTATTGATTCTTATCTGATGTTTCTCTTTTTGAATTTCTAAAAATAGTAAATGACTTGGGATGTTTTTTCTAATGTTAAACTAATTCTACATTTTTGTGATAAACCCAACTTGAGAGATTCTTATGCATTCCTATGTTTGATTTTCTAATGTTTTATTTAGTAAGTTTCTTTTGTTTAGTTAATGAGATTCCTCTTTTCATATTAAAAATGAATTGCTAGATATTTTTCTAGATTTTTATGTGAAGAAGTGACTTGCCTCATAAAATGATTTGAATAGTGTGTCTCTCTATTCTTTGGGGTTATTTGTAAAAAAATAAAAAGTAAAGCAGTAGAACTATCAAGTCTGGTACTCCTTTATTGGAATATTTTATTTTCCCTTCCCTTTTTGCCCCCTTTGTTGGAAGATTTTAAGCTAAATATTAATTAAGACTTGATAATAGAGTCTAGAGAGAGAGAGTACAGGGAATAAGGCACTTTCATTCAACCAACCCCATTTTGTTCTCAAGTACTCTATATGGTTCTCTGAGCATTTCCAGGAGCCCAGAGCCAGGAATAGGACCTTAGCATTGAGGTACAGTATAGTCCAAAACAAAATAAAACAAACAAGAAAAACAGAAACTTAATGACTAATGGATTATTTAGGTTACCTTTTATTTCATGAATTCACTTTACTGTTTTCAAATCTATTACATATAAAGACTTATGTTATCTTATGTGTGTCTGTCTCTAGTTTCTTTATTTCTAGTTTATGTACCTTATTTTTAGTGGTTTTCATGATTTTATTATTCAAATACTTATCTCAATATATTTTTCTCTGCTGTTCTCATAATTATTTCCTCAATCTATTACATTGTTACTTTTTTTGTTTTGTTTTGTTTTGGGGCCACACTCAGTGGTGATCAGGGGTTACTCTTGGATCTGCACTCAGAAATCACTCCTGGCAGGCTCGAGGGACCATATGGGATGCTGGGATCAAATCAGGGTCCACCCCAAGTCGGCCACATACAGGGCAAATGCCCTACCTCTGTGCTATCACTTCGGCCCCACATTGTTATTTTTCTAATTTTTCCTTCTCAGCTGTTATATCAGCTATCTTTTGGATCTTGGGTTAAATCATTTTTTTTCCTTCAAACTTTATGATAATTATATTTCAATCACATTTAAATATTTAGATCTATCCATTTTTTTTTTTGGTTTTTGGTTTTTGGGCCACACCCAGTGACGCTCAGGGGTTACTCCTGGTTATGCACTCAGAAGTTGCTCCTGGCTTGGGGGACCATATGGAAAACCGGGGGATGGAACCGAGGTCCGGTCCATCCTAGACTAGCGCAGGCAAGGCAGGCACCTTACCTCCAACGCCACCGCCCAGCCCCCTCTATCCATTTTTTTTAAAAAAAATTTTGGTCTATAATCCGGTACCTTTTACAAAACATATTTCTATTATAGTTTAATTATGAGTGTTTTCTGGGTTTTGTTATATTTTCATTTTTTCATCTGTCACTTATTTAGAAATTCTTCTTAATTTCCAGACAAAAGAATATCTTTCCCATATGTTTTTGTTACTAATTATAAAGTTGTGATTATAGAGCATTGTGTGTATTTGAAATTTGAATCATATAAGATTTTTCAAGATGTGCTACTTGGTAAGTAGGATTAACTTTTCACATCTATTCTATCTGGGTTTTTTCTTAGGTAAAAGTTTTTTTTTTAAAGAAAAAGCCGTTTGTTTTTCAGTCTTAAGCTTTTATGAGTCCATTACGCCAACCTTAATAATTGTGTCTATATCTTTATATCTTCCTGTGTCTTCTTGATCAATCAATTGCAGAGGAAGCCATTTTAAATCACCCACTGTGATAGTGGATGTGTCAATTAGACCGAAAAGTTCTGTCAATTTTTGTTTTATATATTTTGAAACTGTCTTAATAGAGAATCCAAGTTGAGAATTATATATTTTGTTTGAAATTTTCACTTTTCCAAAACCAATTATACAATGAGTCTATCAGTAGTAATGTTTTTGACCTTTAAGCTTTTCCTCCCCAGCTGTTACATCAGCTGTTACATCTTTGGGTCTTTGGTCTAATAATTTTTTTCCTATTCTCTTTCTTTCAATTTTTTACTTTCTCATAAAATGAGTGTGTCTACATACATATATATATCTATATATATATGTATGTAGACACACTCATTTTATGATTAAGAATTCAACATTATACTACATATATATATATGTAGTATAATGTTGAATTCTTAATCATCTACTCTGACAATCTTTCCTTTAACTTCAACATTTAGACCAATCAGTTCTGTTCTTACAGTTATCCTAGAAATATTAATATATATGCTTAATAAATTCTAATGTTAAATAGAATGGTTATATTCCTTCTGTACACCATTGTCAGCTAATTGGCCTTCCTGTGTAAGTTTTGCCCCTCCTGGTTTCCTGGTCTGATTCTGGTCTTTCTTGTCATTTCACTATCTGGAGTCTATTTGTGGCTGTCTGGGTATTTATCCTTGTTTGTAGTCATGAACCTTCTTGAATGTATTGGTAGTTTCTTTCACTTAAGGGAAATTTTAGCTGTTATCTTTTTCAGCTCTTAATATCTTTCTCTTCTGCTTTTGGAATTCTGGTGATATATATTATATATTTTTATTCTGTCTTCTGAGTTTCTTCTATTTTTGTAAGTATCACTATATTGACTGTTTTTTTTTTTTTCAGCTACAGCTAACCACTATTGAAATCACTAAATATTTATCTGTTATTTTCATTGTGTTCCTGTTCTGGAGTTAAGATTCTGCTTTAATTCTTTAACTATATCAAACATTCTTATTTTATTATCTGTGCCAACCAATCCTCATGGTCACTACTTATGAGTATCTTTCTGTTGCTTGCGGTTCATCGCTTCTCACTCCCAACACTGTACTTCCTCCTTGGTAGCTCATTTTTGCTGTGTGGTTGGAATCATACACTTTGTGGTATTTCTTAGAGCCTGAGAAAGGGAGGATTCTCAGAGAAGCATTTTCATTTGCTTCTGACTCCTGACTGGGTACTTTGCCAGCCAGGGAACCTCTTTAGACTAAATTATCTATGTGAGAATTTCAAATCAAAACATGTGCAAACGCGGAGGTTTCTCTTTCTTGTCCATAAAATGTCAAGGTTTGAAAAAAAAACCCCAGCCTGCATCTTCACCCTTTTAATGAAGGTAGCAGGAAAACAAGCTTATTTTCAGTTTATACTCATATTGTGGATAGAGGTTTATGAATCCCAGGTATATTTAGAGGTATTGTAGTCAATCTGCCCATCTTGATAATACTGGCCTTCATCTCCTGCCTTTATTTTTCAAGAGAATGCCAAAATCAAAGCTCAGTTTTGGAGAAATTATGCAAAAGATAAGGCATTTGCTTTGTATGTGAGTGGATCCAGGATCAGTGTCCAACACTACATAAGATTTCCAAAGCATTGCCAAGACTGAGCACTGAGCAGAGAGCCAGGTGTAAGCCCTGAGCATCACTTTGTATGGCCCAAATTCCACCACTACCCCCTAAATCCTAAAGCTCTACCATAAGCAGTTTGAAAAAATAAAACAACTCAAGACTAAAACCAGTTTCCTGCTCTATCACATTTGAGACTCCTACACTGATTGTGTTCTGTGTTCTTGACTGTTATTACTATATTCATCTGCTCAGGCTGCCATAACAAAATACAACAGACTGAAGGCTTAAACAACAGACATTTATTTTCCTAGAGTTCTGTGGGATGCAAGTCCATAATCAAAGTGCCAGCACATTTGGTGGTTGGTAAAGGCGCCTCTAACACGTTACCAATTTCCTCTTCCATTGTCCTCATGTGGCCTTTTTTTCTTCCTAAGAACTCTATGCTTTCTTTGCCTCTGCTGAGGATAATGATTGAACCCAAGTCTTGCTCACCCTTGTGCCTGACTTCACCAGCATTCTGAACTCAACAGAAATTTTTAGGGGATATATAATTCAGTCCAAAAGGCTCTCTATATAGCTGATTAAAAGCTTATAGGCTCTTTTCAAATTTTATTCAACATTATTAAATTGTCCAGTCAAAGACCAAAGTATTCCCAGGACCACATTCCCTGGAACAGTGCACCCACCTAGCCTCTGTAGGACGTTTTACAAGGAAAGAGTAACATCTGGGCAAACCATTTGCTTATTATGAACCTAGTTAGTGAATAAGGAGATTCAAGCCACATGGGTGAAGATGGGGGCTAGCCCTTGAGTTTACTAAATTGGTGATGTTGAGAGTCTTTCTTGAACACTATTAGAGATACTAGTCTGTTTTCTTTGACTATGAATGACAGTGTAGTGCAGGGAGTTTTGGTATGGTCTGAGAACTTCCTGAAAGAATGATTTGATTCACCACCTCCCAGATGGCTTATCTTTGATCAGGCATGGATCAGGTATGGAGGTTAGTGGTCCAATAACAGTCACTCTCCCTGCAATCTTCTACAGGTCACCAGCTGCTCAGACCCTATGAAAGACATTCCCTCCATGTACAGCTAAAGAGGGCATTCTCAGTATTCCATGAATTTTGAGGGGTTTCAGAACTTATTGATGATTCCTATTCTGAGTCCACAAGGTCAGAGAACCAAGAGTATA
Organism: Crocidura indochinensis; assembly: GCA_004027635.1. Classification (NCBI taxonomy): domain Eukaryota; kingdom Metazoa; phylum Chordata; class Mammalia; order Eulipotyphla; family Soricidae; genus Crocidura; species Crocidura indochinensis. The sequence goes on from PVKC010049834.1 coordinate 5,071, forward strand.
TCATGCAGAAAGGAGGCTACATATGCATAGATTCAAATTTTATAACTGAAGGACAGGAGTGACCTTCAGACACACAGTGGCCCCAAAACTGTTGTGGAGCTCGCCCCAGAAGGCCAGGTATATGCTTGGACCATAAGCAGAGCCTTGCATTGTTTCCTTCAGTAGTAGGCTTGAGTTTCTTTAAAATCATGGTACACTCTATGAACTGAGCATCATTGGTTCATCCTCATAGTATGCTGTCTGTCCATGTGCATGTGGGAGGGAAGATGAGCTTAAATAACTGAAACAGCAAGAGTAGGGCCAGTGCTGATGGAGGGGTAATCAGGATGCCAGGGAGACCTGGGCAGGAGCTACTAAGAAGAGGAGCAGGGAAAGCTGATGGAGGTGACACCAGAGCAGGGTCTTTGAAGGACGAACAGATTTGGGAGTCAATGGCTCAAAATATGCAAGCATGAAGGTTTGGAAAAACCTCTCAACTGAGGCACCCAGATTGGTCAGAAAGAGCCATAAACATCGTAGACCCAAGTGCTTGGCAAAGAGGGTTGAGCTTTATCCTGAAGGCAATCACCCATAGGTACTCAAGGGTTTTCTTGGCTCAGTTCATGTGTGTCACTTCTATTAGTGTTTGGCAGATGCTGAGCTGCCAGGGATAAAACCCAGGCCTCCACAAGCAAAATATGCTCTAAACTATTGAATTATCTCTCCAACCCAGTGAATCAAATGTTGAAGAGTAGATGGATTAGATTGTTGGTAATTACAATAATAACTATATCTTACTGTATGTCTATTATATACTGAGCACTGAGCTAAGCCTTCTCTATAAATGATTTTATTGTACCCTTAAATAGCACAGTTAATTATATTTTTATTGTTCCATTTGATGGATAAAAAAACTAAATCATTGATAGTCAAAAGATTAGGAAACTTAACTGTAGTGCCTTGCCAGTAAAAGATAGTGTCAAGATATAAAGCTAGTCTTTCTGCTCCACCACCATAAGACTAAATAGCTGTAAGGTAGAACAAGGTTTTGGGAGCATGTGTGAAGGAGAACACTGGGGCTAGTATTCAGAAGGAAAGAGGCCACTTCTTCTAACCCAGACCAATAGCAGGAATGTCTGAGCTTTTAAAAGTTTACTCTGACAGTTTTGAGAAGATTAGAGGGGGTGAGAACAGTTAAGCCTAGACTTTGAAAAGGTGAGGCAATTTGAAAGAGATGAAGAGAAAGCGTGACTTGGTGGTTGACTGGATATGAACATGGAGGAGGAGGTGAAGGGTAACTCGTTTTTCTGACTTGCTCCATTGCAAGATTTGGCAGAGGAGGAGCATGCACTGCAGCAGTTGATGGAGAAATATGGGATGTTTGAAATACCTCTGGCTTGGCCAGTTATATTTGGATATGCTGATTGGAAACTGGATAAATCTGGGTTCAGGACAAAAGAGTGCTCGCTATCTCATTAGCACATGGGTGAAACTGAAATCCTAAGGAATGGGTAATCCTTTATGGACAGAATAAAAATAATTGGACAATTTGAAAAGCCTCTGTGGCAGTATGCTTCCAGACAAAAGGGATCCAGTGAAAGACACTGAGAAAAAACACAGTTTAGGTAAGAGATGGGAGGGGAGGAGGGTGATATGTGAAGGTAGGATATTTACCAGCTGATATATCTAAGTCTTTCTAGAAAAACGATGAAAAGGAATCATTGGCTTTAGCCCTGGAAGATCTCCACAATCCTGAGTTGATTCTATACACAGATTCCTGTTGGGAAACTGGGGTGGGTGCATGAGGATTTTCCTGAAATTTCAGCCCCTGGTCCAATTTCTGCTGACTAAGCTGGGAGAGAACTGAGGATGTCCTGGGGACTAGACACAGGAGGTCAAAAAGAGAGTTAATACACTGGTGCTGAAAGAATCCAGAGTTGGTATCATGATGCCAGAGCTGGGCTGCACCCTTCACCCAGTCTTTCCTCTGGGCAGCTCAATGGACTCAGAAGAAATAAGAGGAAGCTCTGTGTGACAGTCTGTGTCTATGATACATTGTCCTGGAGAGCATGTCCTTGAACTTTGCACCTAGCCACACTAGCACCCTTTAAAACCTTTGCTGGCCACATCCAGTTCCAGGTCCTTCCCTTGTCTTTCAGGCAAACATCTCTCCTTTTTGCCTCTCTCCTGTCGTGTCCATGCACCTCATCTGAGACCCCTTCCTTCCCCTCTAGTCTTGTACATTCCTCTGTTCCTATAGCAATTTATCAGTCCTTTCACTGGCAGGCACATCACATTTGTACAATGTTTAGAATACTCTCCAGTGTTCCTGAGTAACTCCAAATAGTGCTCTGCAGATCTCTTCTGCAGTGAGCACACTGCATGACACAGAAGCAAAGCTCAGCCTGTATCTGTTCTCTTGCATCACTGATGAAAGAGACCTGTCCAAGACAGGGAGTACACTTGGGTGTGACTTTTCTGTGTTGGAACCAGGGTCTCTTCCTGCTCAGGCTTTCTGTTTGACTGAAATTCCTGTGGGCAGGAGTGTAACACATACCTGCTTCTTTGCCCCCCGCCTGCACACATCTGCTTATCATTGCAGCTTCTCAGTTTGAACTCGAGACAGATGATCCAATTTGCATGAACTGGACTACATCGAGAAAGTTAATTCACCTTTGCTAGAAATGAAAGATAAAGTAGGCAGAAGTAAGGGGGGAAGGGTGGACTTGGGATAGGGACAGTGAGGATACCATGGAGAAGGAAAGGACAAGAAAGAGAAGCAGCTAGGAAAGCTCATTTCACAAACTGAGAGCCCTAAATTATTGCCTTTTGATTATTCACTGCCTAAGGGAGGGTCCACATCACTCTTTTCTTTGTAGATCCAGAGAACTGAAAAAATAACTCTCTAAGTCAGCCATTAACAGCTACTACAAATGTTAAGAATGCATTTGGCCCTGGGTCCATTCATTTACTCATTAATACACACACATGCATACATGCACACACACCTTTTCTGTGTGGAACCTTGTGTAGGCTGCTGGAGTCAGAGAGCCTCCCAGACCTTTTTCCAACCTGGGGCACAATAATGGTCTTTGTTGAGTCCTTTCTTTCCACACTTGTCTTTTCTTTTTTTTTAAAAGTCATTAGAATCAGCTGTATTTATCTATTAAAGACACATTTAGATGAAAAATAAGTTAACAAATTAAAAAATATAATAAAACAAATACAATTAAAACAAATATCTCTTCCCTGTTCCCTAGAACTATCTGTGGCCTCCATGTTTCCACCCACCCTCTGGTCCTGATGACCAGCCATGCCCATCCCCCCAGCCAGGATATTTTGTCTCATGAGTCTGTAGCATCTCCATCTCCTCAGCCTTTTGTACTGTGTCTTCCCTCTACTTAATACAACGCCATTTTTAGATCATCTCCCCTAGACCATGAGGCCTTCATGCCAATGGCACCTGCCATTGCTTTGGCATCTGCATTGCTTTTCTAGAGCCCACATATGTTAACTGAGATGAAAACAGGAACAGAAGGCACCATCAGTGGTGAGTGAATAAGGCTGTGAAGCTTGTGACCAGAGCTCCAGAACTTCTGAATGTTTCTTGTCTCTCTTGCTAAGCTCTTTTCCTCACCCATCTGGAAAACCTTACTCTGAATTACTGCTGAAGTCTCTCTTTTTATCTATTTATTTATTTCTTTGGTTTGGGGACCACACTTGGTGACACTCAGGGGTTACTCCTGGCTATGCGCTCAGCAATCAGTCCTGGTTGGGAAACCATATGAGACGCTGGGGGTCCAACCATGGTCTGTCCTAGGTTAGCGCGGGCAAGGCAGACATCTTACTGCTTGTACCACAACTCTGGCCCCTGAATCCCCTCTTATAACTCCTGAGAGTTCAGACCTTTACTTTCCTTCCTGGATCTTCATCTGATCACCCCAAGAGCTACCTCTTCAGCCCTACAGACTCCAGGCAGTAGCCCCTGGAAATACTGTACCAGCTCTGTCCTCGGACTGACCTTTTCAGCCTTTAGGAGCTAGAAATGCTCCTGAAGGAAGAAAGCAGGCCTGGATCAGCACCTGGCAGAGGAAGTGCTAGTTAGAAAGGGTCAGGGGCCATAGAAAAACTAATTTCTATTCTCTGAACTGTATCCTGAGGATCAAAGCTGGCTGACTTTTCTGTGGTGCCTTGGAAACTTTTTTCCCAGTCAAACAGGCATTAGGTTGTGATTGTGTCTTCTAGAAAAATCCACAGGAACTTCAAAAGAACTTCACAAGAAGGCAACTTGATCTCTGCCTTACATCTCTATTCCAGATTAAACAAGGAGAAAAATCAGGGAAATGCCCAAAGCACCCAGAATTCAAGTCTCACTGCTAGAATTCTGTCAATGGAATGTGAAACCAGGCAGGTCTCCTCACCTTGCTGCACCCAAACAAAGTGGGGGTTTTGTTAAGGGTGAAGAGAGATGGTTATAAAATCCACTGCTCTCTGTCGCAGAAAACCAAAATAGAATTCAGTAAGAATAAGAATAAGATTAGTTAGATCTTGACTGTAGCAGTTCCCTGCCTACTCTGACTTCTCCACCTCTGCTCACGGTTCCAGAAATATCTAAAGAAATTTCAGGATACCAGGAACTTCATTTATAAACTATTGCTCTAGTACAGGAGTCAACCATTTGTTTATACAGAGCTGGATAATTAAAAATTTTGGCTTTGAGGACCATGTGTTCTGGTTGCATGTTCTTATTTGTGGTGGTTTATGTATTTGTTTTCTCAACACTTTGAAAATGTAAGAATATGTGTATCAAAAAGCTTGAAAACAGCAAGTGTTGGCGAGGATGTGGTAAAAATATAGCCCCATTAACTGTTTGTGGAAAAGTTGCCTGGTTTGATCTCTGTAGAACATAGTGTAAATGCTTCTAAAAAACCTAACGGGCTTGGGAGATAGCACAGAGGACAGGGCACATATCTTGTACAAAGTCAACTGGGTTAAATCTCCAGCATCCTATGTGGTCCCTGAGCACCACCAGAAGTGATCCTTGGTTCAGGGCTAAACCCTGACAATCACTAGGTGTGAACCAAAAACAAAACCTCAGAGTCCTGCCTGCTCAGCCTCTGGTAGGTTGAGGGCCCTGTCAACCCTAACAGTTAGGTCTCATGCCAACTGCCAGAGTCCATGGAATCTGGAGGCTGACGAGGCAGGACACTGACAAGATACTTTAAGCCTTTTTAAATAAAGAAGCCAGGGGGCTTATGACAAACCCTTCGACCAAGGGAGGGAGAAAGAGGAAGAGAGAGAGAGAGAGCTGGGTTTGGGATCAGATTAAGTTCCATTTGAGGGTCAGGTAAAAAGAACAGGTATACAAAGTAAAGGATAAGTAGTTCAAAAAGATGCAGTCAAAGATCTGTTGAAATCAGGGAAAAGCCATGGACAGGAGTAGAAACAGCTTGGTCAGATCGCTCTTCTAATTGCCTCTTCCAACTGCCACTGACTCTCCACATAGAGTCTGTGTGTGTGTGTGTGTGTGTGTGTGTGTGTGTGTGTGTGTGTTTATAGTACCAGCCAGCCAATGACAATTGATTCAGGAATTGATTCAGGTCATTCAGGTCTTTCTT
>PVKC010049835.1:0-10654 GCA_004027635.1 Crocidura indochinensis
AAAGAAAGAAAGAAAGAAAGAAAGAAAGAAAGAAAGAAAGAAAGAAAGAAAGAAAGAAAGAAAAAATTAATGTTTAAGTGATCAGGTAATTTTCTTTATAATATCCTTAAATTCCTTTCATAGGCATTTCAAGGACACAGGACTGGTTAGACATACTATTTTATTTTATTGGTTTTTTGGCCACACCCAGTGATGCTCTGGGTTTACTCCTGGCTATGTGCTCAGAAATTGCTTCTGGCTTGGGGGACTGTAATTACTAAAATAACTATGTTTTCATTATAGTATTGTTCATTTTGCTTGTTTTATTTGTTTAAGGGCAACATCTGGCAGAGCTAAGTGTCTATTTCTGGCTCTTTGCTCATCCATCACTCCTGGTAGGCTGCTGATTTTTTAGTTGTCAGTTTTCACTTGAAATAGTCTGAATTTCTGTTGAAATAAATATATACAAACTTAAATTTACTTTATCTTAATATCTAAAGTTATCAAATGTCTGTTTGGCATTTCAATACAGGGGCTCAAGGATACAGTACTAGCCCTGCCATGCTGAGTATACCCTGCCTGCCACCCTGGTGGTACTGCACCCAGCGATGGTTGAGGGGATCATGTGGTGCAGAAATGAACCCAAGACTTCACTGGTTTCTAAGTGATGTGTGTGTGACTCATAGCTTGAGTCATAACCGATGTGTGTGTGTGTGTGTGTGTGTGTGTGTGTGTGTGTGACAGAGTCTCATAGCTTGAGTCATAACTGATGGGCTTTGTCTTGGTCCTATTATGTTAGTATTTAAGATTTTTTTTGTATGTTTTGTTTTTGTTTTGGCAGTGCTCAGGGATTACTCCTGGCACTATGCTCAGAAATGGCCCCTGGCAGGCTTGAGGGGCCATATGGGATACTGGAACTTGAACCACCATCCTTCTGTATGCAAGGCAAATGCCTTACCACTGTGCTATCTCTCTGGTCCCTAAAATGTATTTTTTGAAGCAAGAAGGGTTCAAAAATCCATCATTACATTTCTTGACGTAATGATTCTTTAAAAATTTCAGAAAACCTAAAGTTCTTTTTTACCAGTGTTTCCTTTATTCACAATGTTGTGCAACTACTACCTCTCTCTACTTCTATGACAATTCCATAATTATTCCCATAGTCATGACACATATCAGTAGGCAACTCTCCCACTCTGCCCTCCCCACAGTGCCTGACAGCCACTCATTGGCAGTGCTTTCACCACAAATTCTCCTTCCCTGTAGTTCACAGGCAGGGAATTATACGGCGTGTAACCTGTGTGCCAGGCTTCTTTCATTTAGCACAAAGCTTTCAAGGTTGATCCACTTCTATTCATTTGACAAAACTGTATAATGCCACGTATATAAGATGCTCAGAATAAGCAAACAAATGCACAGGACAGAAAGCACAACAGTGATTACCATGAAAAATAGAAATTTATTGTTAAAGGAGGCAGGGTTTCAGTCTAAGATTGTAAAATATATATATCTATATGTCTTATATACATCATATATAAGGAAGTGTGCTGGGAGTGGAACAAAACCTGGTAGGGCTCAGGGTACCCTCTGTGGTGCCAGCGATAGAACTAAGGTTGGTCACATGCAAGGCAAGTACCTGACCCTCTGTGCCATCTCTCTGAGCCCACAGGATGGTGGAATAGTCTTTGTGATCCTAAACTGTGAGGGAACACAGGCAGGCAACCATGATCCCTGGCAGGACTTAAGGCAGCATACGTGGTGCCAAGGGTCAAAACTGGTTGTGGCTGTCATGATCACATGTAAGGTAAATGCTTCCCCTTCTATACTATCTCTCAGGCCCTTGGCTCATGTTTATTTTTTGTTTTGTTTTGGTTTTCGTTTTGGCTCATGTTTTAAGACAGAATATATCTCATGCAAAATATTTTTGCTTCTTTATGTGAAATAAAAATGACAAGGCCAAAAAAACACAGCTAAACATTCTGAGCACATGCTTTGTACTCTGAAGGCCTAGGTTCTATCCCTGGTACATGACTTCCTAAGCACAGATCAGGGAGTAGCCACTAAGCATGGCTAAACATGGTTCAAAATCCATAGTGGGTGACAGAAAAATAGACATGGAAAGGGATAAAATGGAAAATAGAGGAAGGCTGAAAAGTTAAAGTACTACAAGGTCAGAAAACCAAGACATCGCTGAATGAATAAATTTCTTTTCCGTGTGTGTGTGTGTGTGTGTGTGTGTGTGTGTGTGTGTGTGTGTGTGTGTGTGTGTGTGTGTGTGAAGTGGGGTATGGTGGGGTAAGGGTGGTTTCCAAGTAATGTTCAAGAAATTCAGAGGCCCCTTAGGCAATTTACAGTTCTCTGGGGCAGTGGCTCAACATCAGGGCACAGAAATGCAGTTCTGCCCAGGGCCATTTTGAAGGGGGATTAGAGGCTGGTTGCTCAAGAGTTACAGTAACCCTCAAAATTTATCTTATTTATATTTTTGCAACACACCTGGCTGTGGGAAAGGCTTATTCCCCACTCTGAACTCAAGGATCACCCTGGGAGGACCTTGGGGGGACCAAAAGGGGTACAATCAAATCAGCCATATGCAAGACAAACACTACCTGTTGTCTATCACTCTGGCCTCTCAAAAAAAGTTGTACTTGGTCCACTGAGCAATTTTTCACCCATGATCTTCAAATTTTGACTTGGGTTTGCTAGGAGATAATGTACAGCATTTGGTCTCAAAGGGGGCAATATTCCTTCCATTATGGCAAAAAAATTGGTTCCTGGGGGTGAAAATAAGCTTATTAAAACTGCACATGAGAGGCTGGCATTATAGTACAGTAGGTAAGGCACTTGCCTTGCATGTACCCAACTGGGGGTTCAATAGCCAGCATCTCATATGGTCCCCCCTAAGCACTAGCAAAAGTAATTCTTGAGTGCAGAGCTAGGCGTAACCACTGAGCATTGCTCGGTGTGACCCCCCCAAATCCAGCAACAAAAAAACAAACAAAAACAAAGTCCTATCTAATATTAAATTTTAATTATTTTACCCTTAGGGATGGTGATAATGAACAAGGGAAAAGGAGGTTTTCTCAACCTGATCTATAATTTATTCTGAAGCGGCTGAATCTAATATGAGGAACAAAAATGATGAAATAATGAGTTCTTAGAAATGAGATTATGCTATAAAGTTTTTAATTTACTAAGAAGAGTTAAAGAGAGGCAAATGAAAAACAAACAGGAAGGTGTTTCGATGGTTTTGTTTGTTTGTTTATGCTTTTTGGGCCATACCTGGTGATGCTTTGGGGTTACTCCTGACATTGCGCTCAGAAATTGGTCCTGGCTTGGGGAACAATATGGGACAATGGGGATTGAACTGCAGTCCATCCTAAGTTAGCACGAGCAAGGCCTTACCACTTGTATTACTGCTCCGGCCCCTTATTTTATTATTTTTTAATATTTTTATTTAAGCACCATGATTACAAACAATGTAACGTAAACACAAAATTCTAAGCTGTGCTTTCAAATCGCAAATAAAAGTTTTAAGAAAATGTTTAGAAAAGAGAAGAAAACATTATAAGGCATAACAGTATTCAACATTTGGATTTGTTCTGCACAACAGCCAGGAAATAACAACCAAAGAACATCAGAAGAACTGAATAGCCCTTTCTCTTACTGAAGTCATAGCAAGAGTGTTAAAAGTTTCTGAAAGACATATGGATGCCAGTACATTTCAATGAGCTGAAGGAGGACTGCAGAAGGATTTATCCTCATCAGTAACTTGGCAGTTTGGGGCAAGTGGGCTGCTCTCAGCCACACATCTTTCCCTTTTTGACAAAAAGCAGATTCCATACCCATACTTTGTTATCTCCCATTCTGTCTCAGTCTTAAATCTAAGTTGTAGAAGTTGTGCTACTAATCTCCTCTTTTCATTCTATTTGAATAGGAAATAATGGAAATAACTGTGATGTTAAAAGTAAAATAACTCGGGGCCCGGGAGATAGCATGGAGGTAAGGCGCTTGTCTTTCATGCAAAAGGTCATCGGTTCGAATCCCGGTGCCCCATATGGTCCCCCATGCCTGCCAGGAGCAATTTCTGGGCATGAAGCCAGGAGTAACCCCTGAGCACTGCCGGGTGTGACCCAAAAACCAAAAAAAAAAAAAAAAAAGTAAAATAACTCAGCATTGTTCCAGACTAACAAGGTGCTTTCTACCATAACTCAGTGAAAGCGTAAAGCCCCTAACCAATCTGCCTCTTCCAAACATAGTGAAAATATTAAGGTAGTAAAAAGGTGAAACAATAACTTTCCTTACATGAGACAATTAAAAATAAATATATGTACTAAGAAAACTTAAAAAGAAAAAGAAAAGTCCTTACTATGGGTTGAGGAGACAGTTCAGGGTGGGGCTGGGAGCATGATCTGTAGAGCCCCACTGTTGCTCTCTGGGATATACAAAGTGCCCTGAACACCCATAGCAGCTGACACCGAAGCACAGAGCCAAAAATCTAGAGAGGCCCAAACAATACTCCCTACTATACACACACTCCTAAAAGCAAGAATGTATTAAAAAATATTAACAAAAGAGTAAATGTACAATTAAGGCACTACTTTTTCACTCCAAAAGATAATCTGATCACATTTAACATCATAAGTTTTAAAAGGAACTTTGAAACATTATACTATTAATAGTGTTGGAGAACATTTGAATGTGAAGAATTTCATAGGAAATACTTTTATTTCATCAAAAATTAAAGTCATCTGTGGAATTTAACGGTGCATTCATTCAGCAAACTCTTATAGAAGACCAAGTCTCTGAACAAATCAGTTCTTCACATCCATAAAATTCCATATATTGCTGTTATGTCGAGTATAAAATCTCATCCTACAATCAAGACTTCTGCAGTGGGAAGACTGGAGGGCACACATGGTTTCTACATGAACACATACTACTATTGTTGACTACACGCTCTCTCCTCTCTCTCTTGTGGAATAAGGCAATTTTCATTGAACAAAACTTGACAAAGATGTGAGAGGAGATGAAGGGCAGAAATAGCTGGTCAAGAGAGAACATAAGTTTTCCAAAATGTCAGCAAGCAAGCAGGCAAGCAAGCAAAGAGGCATAGAGACACATGAATGATATACATGTGCAAGGGAGAACGCGGGCTTCAATGACACATCTGACAATACTCTCAAAAGCTCATCACCACGAAGCTTTGTTGCTGAAAGAAAATGCAGATTCTCTTTTGCAGTAACATTTGTTAACAGTAATGAGTTCTGGACTCTAAAATTACAATCACAATATGAGAAAGCTGGTGCATCATATTAAAAAAAAATTCATTGAAAAAGAATAAAAAGGCCCAACTCAATAAATCGTAAAATATTTACTTACATACTCAGGCTTTAGTTTTTTATCTCCTCCTCTCACCGCCACCTTCTCTAGTTTATCTATAATTGGCCCAATCATTTCTTCATCTTTAAGCTGAAGTTCTTCGTGTATTATTTCAATATCTCGAACAGGATCTACACTTCCTTCAACATGTGTGATGTCATCATCTTCAAAAGCACCTAGAATGAATCCAAAGCAAACAATTAAATGAGCATGTAATATCGAAGTTCTTTATTAGAGTAAAAATTCCTAGAAGGCTATAAAGGAATTCTAGATAAATTACTCTAGATTCTTGCAGGTAGATCATATCTCCTTCTGTCCCCCATCACTAATCAGTAATATTTATCACACTAGAACACAAGAGTGAAGGGCCTCAGCAGTTCAAACTTGGAATGTAGAAATAAAAAATAATGGTCTCAACAGAAAAAAATTTTCAGCCAGAACTATTGATATTATCAGGTTTGGTAAATTAAATAGCACTGAATTCCAGGCATGAGAGCCTCGTTCTAAACTGCACTATAGGGGTTTCCAAGGATTTAGGGAGGGGAGTGTTTTGTGGGGGGGGGAATGGTGTGTGTGTGTGTGTGAGAGAGAGAGAGAGAGAGAGAGAGAGAGAGAGAGAGAGAGAGAAAGAGAGATCATCTGGCAGACCTCTTCTCTGCTTCAATGTACTTTATCACTGTGGTTCTGACGGTGATTAGATAATGAACCACTCAGACACACAATTTACACAGCAGCTAATTTCATCGGCCTGATTTGAGGGTATGGTTTTTAGGGGGCTATCAAAGAAACAGATGAAGGTACATTTGTCATTTATGAGTGACAACCATTCACAGTATCTGAACAAAATGGTGCTGGCCCTTATTAGAAACACATGCTATTATCACATATTTAAAGTGCAGTTGAAGCCATAATTTCAAATTGCCAACTGGAAACATAGGGTAAAACAACCAGATATTACTGAAGCATGTGTACTGACTTTATGCCCTTTTGAAGACATAATGTGGCAACATAATTTAAATGAAATTTACTCAAATTACCAGATAAAGAACAGTATCACACAAAAAATGAATAAATACCAAGAAATATCATATGCAGAGCAATGATATAACCACACAACAATAAATACATTCATAAACAAATTACTTTAATTAAAATTATAAACTGGATTAAGCTCCCCAATTGAGATGTTTTCAAACACAAAGTATCAATTATTTTAGAAAGAAGTAACAGTAATCACAAAAGATAGTTCAAAGGAATCTGATAAGAATATGACTATACAGCTCATTTTTGGTGGAGGCTCATATTCCCTCCCAAGTGTCACTCAAGAGGCCTGTGGACCCCACCTGGCAATTCTCTGCCAATCAAGCCACTACAAAGATCTATATTGAACCAATCAATATAAGATTTATAATGAACAAAGTTCAATATAAAGATTTGAGGCTGAGGTGCTACACATGAAGAATAACCTGAGCTAACCTGTGTACTTGGAGGTCCTCCAGGACCATACCTGATGATTAAGTATTGCTCAGATGCTAGGACTGAACCAGGGTTGACCACATGTAAAGCAGGTACTTTAACCTCTGCACGCCCTTTCTGGCCCCACAGGGACGAAAACATACTTGTTATGAAAAGTAGTAAAATACAACTTTCCGGGGCCCGGGAGATAGCTTTTCATGCAAAAGGTCATCGGTTCGAATCCCGGTGCCCTCAGATGGTCCCCTGTGCCTGTCAGGGGCAATTTCTGAGCATGGAGCCAGGAGTAACCCCCGAGTACTGCCGGGTGTGACCCAAAAACCAAAAAAAAAGAACAAAAAAAAAACCAAAAAACCCACAACTTTCCAGGATTAAAAAAAAAAAATCAAGCCATTTATCTTTATTTCCCTGTGAATTATAACTATAATAAATCTACCATTGCAGTAAGTATTTAAGGGGGCACAAGGACAAGAGTTCGAGCCCCACCCCTAAGCCAATCTCTGGAGCCGGCCTGGAAGTGGGGAAAACCCAGGGTGCCCATAAGGTCCTCCCAGGAACCCACCTGGAGATCCAGAGGAAAGAGGAAGAGGGGGGTCGGGTGACCCAGGTTCGGGCCTCCCCTACCCTAGGCCGGGCCAAGAGGCCTCTGGCACATACGGAGGTCTGCCAAAGGTCAGCCCGTCCAGGCTGAAAATCCGGCACATATACTCCTCCCAACCATTAGTACCCCAGATTTACTCCTCTTAACTTCAGTAACACACAGTTCTAATTATTGAACACATGTATCTTTTGAATATTTTATGTGTATTTTCTTTAATTGCTTTAACTCTATATATTCTTCTACCATGACGTTTCTATCCACTTTTCATCTTGTCTTTTCTTTGTAAGCTGTTCAGTAAGGATTGTTGGTGGAAATGTCCCTCAGTTTAATGCCTATGATTGAACTAGGTCTTGTTCCTATTTCCTCCAGATGCGCCGATAACGGTACATGGCATTGATCCTTGTTTGCATAGACACATTAAAATGGGAAAACCCTATACATACAGATAAGTTCTTATCTAATAGGGGTAGGAACACACAAATCTCAGTACAATGTACCTTACACCCTGAACATTGATATAATGACTTGGCACAGGCCTCAGAAGAATGGGCATCCTCCATTCACGCCGGAACCATGCAAGCTATCTACGAAACATCCAAGGTCTTTTATAGCAACATCTGAAAGCAATCCTCTACCACGAAAGACACTACCAAGGGTCTGACATCAACCTCCTAAAAAAGAGATTTCCGTTAACACTGAGAAGACTTGACAACAACAATGACCTGCCCTACAGGACATGGTTCTCTCTATTGCCCCTTAAGTGTGAGGTGAAACGAGAGGATGCTCTACACCATCCTGACTGCAATATGGGATATGCAGACTCCAGGATCCTTAATACAGAAGCATGATACCAACAACAGAGACTATGACTTGGATTGGACAAACTAGTTTGTCTGGAGCCTAGAGTCGGTCCTGTGCCAGGAAACTTCAGGGGTAGGGTCTCCTTGTATTTAGGCCATAATTTTTCTTTCCATGTCCCTTATATTTTGGTGGGCCTATGCAAACAAATGCCACTCTAACATCGTTTTTTACTATGTTCACTTGACTCCAATCCTTAAGAAAAACAACCCACTAAAACTTTTGAGGTGAACTTAAACTAGTATGCATGTGCATGGAACTAGATAAATGTACTTTGCCCTCATTGTTTAAGGAGTTACATATGTCTAATATGTACTACAACTGGGGATTTGAGGGACAAAGTAATTGTATTGTAGATGGGTTCAGTTTTTTTTGTTTTGTTTTTTTTTTTTTTGGTTTTTGGGCCACACCCGGTGACGTTCAGGGGTTACTCCTGGCTTTTCGCTCAGAAGTCGCTCCTGGCAGGCACGGGGGACCATATGGGGAACCGGGGGATCAAACCTCGGTCCGTCCTAGGTTAGTGAAGGCACCTTATGTCCAGCGCCACCGCCCGGCCCTGAGTTTTGTTTTTCTTAATGCTCTTTGGCTGAAAGTTCTAGGCTGGGATAGCATCGATGGGACGAACGAGAATTCTGTTTATGGGTGATTGTGCTTCCACTGTAACTTTACCCTGTCCTCTTTCTTTGCAACTTTGTTGTCAAAATTAAAATAAAAAAAATTTAAAAAAATGTAGTCAACAATGTGATCACATATTCAGATTTCTAAATGATAAAGAGAACTTTGATGAATATTCTCTCAGAGTTGGGGAATTATAAGAAAACTTTAAAAACAAACAAAAGCTTAAAAGAATTTTTCTCAATTAAACTGACCTTGACAAGGAATATTACAGGAACTTCCACAGAATAAAATGTAACACCTTCTTGTAAGATGAAGAGAAGGGAAAAAGAAATAATCAGGACTCTCAGAATGAGCCTGGGAAGAAAATTGCTTTCAATTTCAAATAATCTATAAGCTTAGAGTCTTATGTATGAGTCTCCAGGTTTAACCTCAGAACATAAATACCTAAAAGAAATAAGAAAAGGAAAACAACCAAACAACACTCAAAGAAACCATACTATAGCAAGATAGTTATCATTTTATCTCAACAATACCCTAAATATCAGTGGCCTCAGCCCACTTCTCAAGGTACAGTATAATATGGAAGTACTGAACCTCTTTTACCATCTGCAGGGAACACATCTGTGGTCATACAGACAGGCTCAAAGTGAAGGCTAAAAAAAAACAATTCTACAAGCAAAAGTTACCTATAAAAGGCAGATCCAGCCAATCTTAGAAAAATAACATCTTAAGCAAAAAAAGGGCATGAGGTCATTTTATATTTAATAAATATTTTTTTATTCTATAACGATCAACCCACCAAGACTTATTAATAACAATTGTTCATGTGATAAGCACTAATGTTTGGCATCAAATGAAGAAAATTTATACATCAAATTAAGACGGACCTGAGATCTATCTATCTGGGGTCAGTCGTGTGCAAGGCAAATGCCATACTGCTGCACTATAGCTCCGGGCCCTAAAATTAATTTTTTTTAATTTCATAAAACTTTAGTGATGGAAAAAGGGAAACCAAAACAAAAAATGAAAGTGGAAAAGAAGCAAACCGTCACTCTTTGCAGATGGTATACTATACATAGTAAACCATCCAACACTGCACTAAAAAACTGCTACAAACATAGCATAGTAAAATGACGGGCAACAAAATCAGTACACAAAAACCTTCTACGATTCTGTAAACAATGAAATGGAAGAGAAAAATAAAAATTAAAAAATTGTTCCATTTACAAGTACCTCAAAGAGAATTTAGTAGCAAAGAAGCAGCAAAAGAGATGAAACACAACAAAAGCTGTAAGATAATGTTACACAAAGATCAAAAAGTACCAAGATACTACACACTCAGTGATGGGGAAGAATTAACAAAGTTAAAATAATCATCCTACCCAGAGTAATTTATAAATTCAATATAATCCCCCTATCAAAATTCCAATGGCATTCTTCAAAGAAGTAGGACATTACTGAAATCTGTATGGAACCACAAAAGATCTCAAATAGCCAGAGCAATCCTGGGAATCAAAAATATGGCATCACGTTTCATGATCTAAACGTATGGTGATAGCAATCAAAACAGAATGCTGGGGGCTGGGCGGTGGCACTGGAGGTAAGGTGCCTGCCTTGCCTGCGCTAACCTAGGACGGACCGCGGTTTGATCCCCCGGCTCCCCATATGGTCCCCCCTGCCTGCCAGGAGCGACTTCTGAGCGAATAGCCAGGAGTAACCCCTGAGCGTCACGGGTGTGGCCCAAAA
>PVKC010049836.1:0-10674 GCA_004027635.1 Crocidura indochinensis
CCACCGCCCGGTCCCGATGCTCAGGGTTCTTTTACAATTTAAATTTAATTTACAATATTGGTTTTGGTGCTACACTCGGGTGTTTCTCAGAGCTCACTTCTGGCAAGCTGTGGTAACAATATGAGGTACCACAGATTGAATCCTGGTCAACCACAAGAAAGGCAAGTGCCTTATTTGCTGCACTATCTCTCCAACACTCAGTAAAGCATTCTGGAACTGAACTATAATGCACTTTTAATAAATAGTAACATTAATATGAACGATATGAATATTATTAAGGAGGTAAAAGTGAGACAAAATTAAGGCTGATGACCTGAATAGTAATCACTTGAAAACTAATTATGGAGAATTATAGAATTGTTTCAAAAGAAACATTTAAATATATATGAATGTATACAGTCAATTCATTTATTTTTTTTTTGGTTTATAATATTATTAATGATTTATCATGGTTCTAATTCCAGCACCTCACACATCACTTTCACCTCCAACTCAATTGAGTCAAAATGTGCTATTTTCCCTTATCTCGCAGACAGTTTACATGAAAGACCACTGTTATCAGCCCAAAGTATTGCCCTACTGCTTTGGAATACTGAGTCATCTTCCTCCACATAATTGGTCACCTCTAAACAAAAGAAATTCCATCCCCTAGTTGCAGTTCTGTTTTTTTCCCTGAATTATGTTTCATTTACTCAGCTCCAAAGATCCAACTGTCATATCTCCAAATCTTTTATAAAGGTCTCAAAAACCGCATCCTAAGTGAAATTCAATAGACTTAACAGCAAATAATTAATTTATATCTTACATACCTGCAGTTATTTACTGCCTTGCAGCACTTTTTGTTGTTGCATCACTAATCAGTATTCTCTAAATCACCTCTTTTTTTAACTATACATAAAGTATCATTCCTTCTGCCTTAGGCTGCACCTATTTCCCATGTCTACTTTTCAAATCTTACCAATATCTATGATGCTGATTCAGATTTCATCTTTCCTACAGATCCCTGGAAGTTATTAGATTCCATATATTTTCTTTTTGTTTGTTTGGTTGGTTTTGGTTTGGGGTCACACCCAGTGATGCTCAGGGGTTACTCCTGGCTCTGCACTCAGAAATCGCTACTGTTTTGAAGGAACATATGGGATTCAGGAGATTGAATCGAGCTCCATCCTGGATCAGCCATGTGTAAAGCAAACACCCTACCACTACACCACTACTCCAAGCCCCTTGATTCCCTTTATATTCTTAAGAAAATACAACACACCTAGAACCTTGAACTATTCCCTGAGAAATACAAAAACCAGAGGGTCTTTCACCATCTGGGTGGTAAGATGGTAAAGGCAAGAGCCATACTGCATGTTTAGTTTGTAAACATAAGATAACTATATTACCTAATGCAGTGCTTGCAGTACAATTTTCTATTGAAAAATATTCAAATAATTTGGCTGAATAAATTGTTAAGACCAAAATCTATACAATTACAATATTAAAAAGACCCTTAGTTTTGAGTGAATACTGGCTCTGTATCTCTTAAAAGTTTAATCTCCCTTGTAAAGTTTTTTTATTTTGTTAGCAACAGTAAAATTGAAGAAAATCAGTAAACTTTAATTAATATGCTTTATTTATAGAAAAGTGATAGAAAAATTAATTTTGGGGGGCAAAGTAATAGTACATCAGGTAAATTGCTTGCTTGTCTTACAGAGTCAACCATGGTTTCAATCTCTGTCTTCCCAATGGTCCTCCAAGTCTACTGGGAGTGATCCAAGAGTGCAGAGCCGAGAGTAAGCTCTGAGCAGCACAATGTACATGACCCCCCCACAAAAAAATTCCGATTTTACCCATTCTAATTTTTATATCATAATTGTTTTAGTGTACTTATGATTAGTATTAATAATCCACATTCTCCTATTAATTTTATATATGCAACCTAGTCTATATTATAGATTTATGTGGGTATATAAATATGTATATTGTACAAACACATTTTTTGTGTCCCACATTTTATATATCTTATAATAAAACTACCTCTCCCGTAGTGCTTTTTATATTGCTCTATTTATTGGCCACAACTGGCAGTGCTTAGGAATTACTTCTTACTCTGAAATTAGAAATCCCTCCTGGAGGTGCTCAGGGGACCATATGTGAAGCCAGGGATCAAATCCAAGTTGGTTGTATGCAAGGTAAAATGCCTAAGTCACTACTATCTCTCTGGCTCCAAAAAACTATGTAAAAACTTATAAAAAATAATGTCATTAAATATTACAGGATTACTTGCATTTAAATAGAAGTATTTTAGTTAACATCTCCTTATTTAAAAATAGAAGAGTTTACAAAGTGCAGAAAGTAAACTCATTATCTTGTCAATATGCACGATGAAACAATCCATAAAATTATTTGCACATGTTGGAGCTGGAGATACATCATGGAGGTAAGGTGTTTGCCTTTGCATGTAGAAGGACGGTGGTTCAAATCCCGGCATCCCATAAGCTTGCCAGGAGCTATTTCTGAGCATAGAGCCAGGAATAACCCCTGGGCGCTGCCAGGTGGAACTCCCCTCCCCCCAAAAAATATTTACATATATAATGAATTCTCAGTGAAAGTTAATTAAGTCAACAAGACCCATTTAATGTGATTTTTAATGGACTGAATCAAGATAAATGAATTACAACGCTGAAAGTGGCACCAGGTATTTCTATAAAATAAAAAATGCATAATCTTTTAATCCTTTTATCTAAGAAATAAATAATATCTAATATAAACTTTATAATTAAATCATACATGTCAGAACAATTTACAAAACACCAAAAATAATTTAGAAAGTAAGAAATTTTATCTTAACTTCCTTTACTCATTAAAAACTAGAAATTTGGGTTTGCTAAAAAATATGAGAAATAATCTAACTTAATTTTAGAAAAAGACATTGATAATACACAAGTTCCTTAGAATGATGATATTCAACCTATAACCCTGAAACACTTTCCTATTATCAGAGTATTTGATGAGAGACATCACCTTATTAAAGAGTTCGTAATCTCACTTTTCATCCAACTTCTTAATCCTAATTTATTAACAAGACACTAAAATAAAAATTATAAATTATAATACTTGGTAGAATAACAAATATTCAAAAGAGTTTAAAATTCTCAAAGTTACAGCAGCATTTTTTTTTAATTTGGTTAAATACAAGTAGAAGATTTTCCAGATGGTGGCATTCCTATGTATAAAAATCAGGGTGGATTTACTTTATGAAATAGAAGTTTCACACAGTTTTTTCTTCAGCTGTCATTAAACTGAAATGCTTAAATGCCACAGTACTTTAAAAATGAATTTCAAAGTTAAAAATTTACTTTTTCATTCTCAAACATCAGATTTTCTTAACATGAGGGAATTATTTTTGTTTATCTAAAATGAAGTAATTTTAATACTATACAGTGAAATTTGTATAATGAAATAAAATTAGATAGCCTCTCTTATATAAAAGCCAGTATTGTCTCTTTCTCAAGAATTCAATAAGATGAAGACTTATTTCCTTTGAATACCTGGAAATAAAAATAACTTTTCAAATAGAATAATTTCCTAAGTATTCTTAGAATAGCTCACTGAGGTTAAAATTAATGCTTCCTATGCACTATTTGCCCAACCTAAAAATTTCCCAGGTGACAATACATCTATATACACACACACATATATGACATATATACACTTATGTATGTATATACACACATATATGTATATATATACATATATATATACATGTCTCAAATGGAGTTGATAGAAGTAAGTTAGGCAGTTTCAGTTCCTCCCTGAAAAGATGGTTTATACTATATACGCTCATACTATCATATGCTTTGTTATTGCAGAGCTCCAAACCTTACAAGGTCTAGTGTCCCTTTCTAAGAAAAAAATAGATCATCATTGGCCTGGAAATTGACCTTCTTTAATTGAAAAAAGAGGAAGCAATCTACAATTGCACCTAAAACTACTTCGCCTTGCTGTATACTATTTCCCAGAGAGTAGATTCTTCCATTTTGAGAAACAGTGATCTATAGTTTATTTTCTAAGTGATCTTGTGCTATTTTCTTAAAAAAAATTAATTATGTATTATGTGAAAAAATAAAATCACTAAACCTTGTCTATATTTTTTATCCATCAAATAACATTTTCCTCTGTAGTAAGTAGAGAAAATATAAGGGAGGGGATGACAGTTTCATAAAAATTCCTATCCCAGGAAAAAGAACAATATTATACATTGTCACAGACTACTTCAAAAGTCATTTAAATTGAGAAAAAGAATAAAGGATATTATTTTCTAAATGCTAAAAATAGGCACTATAGATCTAGAATTAAGCCATCTACCATGGAAAAATAGTATCTTTACAGATGGAGGGGCAGGAGGAAAAACAGGGTAATTGGTGGCAGAAATTAGTGAAGGGCTGGGTGCTGGAGTCACGTATAATTGAAATTTAACCATCAATTACTTTTAAACTCTATATCTCACAGTCATTTAAAAAAAGAATTAAAAAAAATAAAATGCTACTTATAAAAAGCTCAGCTATTAACTTCCTTAAGGGGAGAAACAAAGCAAAAACAGTACAAGTAATCCCTTGAGGTTTTGTTTTTGTTAATAATAGTATAGACTACAATGCCTACTAGAGTCAGTGGACAATGCAAGAGTGAGTCGTCCCTAACAACTTCACTGGTTAAGAAAAACTGCTGGCAAGTCCATTTTAGTTTTGGAATAAAAAATCCTACACATTTCCCTGGGCCTCTATTCCCTTATTCTCACACTTTAAATAGTAGGCTGTGGTTAGATAACCAAAAGAATTCTAAGATTCCTTACAATTGAATTTTTGAAAATTACTTCTATAATGTGTAAATGGATATGTGACCAGAATACAGAATTTGAGAAAATACTAACCTAGGTGCTATTGTAATGATACAGTGTAGATGTTGTTTAATATACATATTTAATATTTTATTTTCTTATTAGAACAAACAAGGGAGTGGAATTGCTGAATCTTGTAGTATATATAACTTATTTGCATACCTTAACTAATGTAGGACATTCTCAAACAATGTTTAGAGGTACAATGATATCCCAATCAAAGAGTCATTTGATTTCATGTTAAAGTTCAAGCACAAAGTGCTAGCTGGAGTCTGCCTGAAATGTCCTGTTAGTTCTTGGGGCATGAAAGAGGTTTGTTGTCTCTAGGGATATAATTAATGTTCCAGAATCCAATTGGTTTCTGATAATATAAACATATATCACTGACCCATGTGCTAACTAATCAACCAGCCCTGAAAAGAAAGTTTAATCCACCTGGCTATAATATTAAAAGCTAACTTTAAAAAAAAGGTGGGGGGAGGGCCTAAAGGGATCACAAAATGGATAAGATGTTTGCCTTGTACACAACCAGCATCCCATATGGTCCATAAGCCTCAGCAAGAATGATTCCAGAACTCTAAGCCAGGAATGACCCCTGAGCATCACCTGGTACACTAAAAAAATTATTTTAATAATGGAGAAATACACCTTTAGAATGCTTTGGTAATTATCTAGGTAGGAGATGAGTGCTTTGGCACTGTGAGAAAAAGCATGTATTTGGGGAATTTGTTTGTGGTTCACACCCAGTGATGCAGGCTGGTGAACAGGAGAGAGCTATTCCCTGCATAGTGCTTAAATGACCTGCAGTACCACTGATGGAATTCAACCGTCTGAATAATCTCCCTGAACCTGTACCCAGTAAATATTTAAAGTATCAAATAACAATTTGTTGTGACTAGTTTGAAATAGGAATGAAGCAAGATTTCTAAGATAGTTCCTAGGCTTCATGTTTTGGGAAATGGGTGGTAGGTACATATGAACAGAAATTAGATACCTATCAGATGAGTTTGAAGTAAAAATAAATATGACCAGCAAAAAAATGGAATATATGAGTATAAATTTCTTGGAAGAAGCCAGGATAACAGATAAGCATAAGAAATCAGGTCCATATATTTGATTTGCAAAACAAAAATACAAATGAAAATGCTCAGGGAGACTATTCAAAAAGCAATTATGGGTAAAAGCTAGTCCTTAAGCATCAACCAAAGAGAAAAAAAGAAACATGAAAAAAACATACTTGCACTACTTATAGGAAAAATCAGAGACACAGAAGTCAACAGTCATTTGAAAACACTTAAATATTTACTAATAAGCATATTCAGTTCTACAACTGCAATTTGTAGTACTAAATGTGGCAGACAGGCTCTACCCAGAGGAAAAAAAAACATCCCATAAATAATAAGGATAACGAACAGACTTCAGAGAGAATATGAATGTACATGAATAATTGGCTGTCAGACAATGAAGAACTCACAGACCCACAATCTTGAACAGAAAATAAATTCTTAGTGACAAGTGCATATGCATTTATTATCCTGGGTAGTAGAATGTCCTGAATACTAAGCTGCCCTTCACTTGGCCTTTACTGAACTGCAAAATTTGTTGTATGCACTGCAGCCAACCTACTCTGGAGGCGCGCACACACACACACACACACACACACACACTCTCTCTCTCTCTCTCTCTCTCTCTCTCTCTCTCTCTCTCTCTCTCTCTCTCTCTCTCTCTCTCTCTCTCTGCAGGCTCCAGTTGTAGCCAAATAAGTAAGAGGAAGTTCCTCATGTCATCTAAATGCCTGTTTGTTTTTCCATCCAAATTTCTAGTATTAGAACTATAAGCGTCCTTTGTGTCTTTAGTATGCATGTAATAGGAAATATGGCTGCAACAGATAAAGCATATATTCAAAGAAAAGTTACTGCATTCCATATCATCTAAGTGTGAACATGATTCTTATATTCCCAGTATGTTTTCAAAGTATGGAGAGAACCAATTGACTTTTTCTTCCCAATTTGCCACATCCACAATCATCTCTGAACCCTTGGCCGTTTTTCCTAGAATAATGAAGTTATATCCTATAGAAATTATTGAGAAATGGTACCATAAAATATAATATTCTAAAATACTTTGCCCTTGAACTGTGTGGCTAAAGGAAAAACCAAACTTTTCCAAAATACAAGTAATTTAAAGCATTGGAAGATCATTATGTACCCAGCATCATTTAGATAAAGATTTTTATAAGCAAAGTGGGGTGCATTTGAACATTTTTTCTTAGTTAAAGATGAATTTGAGATTTACATTTTCAATTGTTATGGCCTACAAAGAGAATGTACTTTTTGTAAATGACCTCTTAAACTCAGATAGGTTTCCATGGGCTAATTAATGGTTTTCTGAGTTGGCAAGCAGAAACTAAAAAGAATGTGAGAGGATAATTAATAGTTATAATTAACAGGATAATTAACAGCTCTGAGGAATGAGAATATATACATCAAAAAACTAAAATAATTCCAATTCTAATTTGAAGTAAAGGTTATAGGAAAGAGGAAGTCTGTTGAGCAATGGACACTGAAAGAGCAAATTTGTCTTGATGTGATGAGACTATTATATCATCCTATAGATACCTATTTGTACTTCAGACTATGAAAAGTAACAGACAAGGAAATCACTGATAAGTGTAGTGTTATCAACAGAAAAGCTATCTTCAGTCAGATAAGATCAGAGATAAGAATAAAACTAGATCCATATTTAATAAAACACTTTCTCCAGGAAAATATCTGCTCAAATTGTTATCAACCAGTAGCAACCAGAAACCAGAAGCACTGGAATATATGTCAGTTTGTTTGTTAATAATATCTTTAAGCACCATGATTACAAACATGTTTATTGTTGGGTTTTAGTCATAAAAAGTACACCTGCTTCACCAGTGTAACTATCCCTCCACCAATGCCTCCTCCATCTCCCTCCTCCACCACACCCTGCCTGTATTCAAGACAGGCATTCTATTTCTCTCACTCACTACCACTATCATGATAGTTGTTGGTATAGTTATTTCTCTAACTGTACTCATCACTCTTTGTAGTAATCTTCATATCATGGGCCGGTCTTTATTGTCTCTGGGTATTATTAACATACTGTCTTTTATTTTTCTTAAATCCCACAGATGAGTGAGACTATTCTGTATCTCCTTTTTTTTAAACTTTATTTATTTATAGATGATTGGTGTTGGGGCCACACCTGGTGGTACTTACGTGTTTATACTGGCTCTGCACTCAGAAATCGATACTGACAGGCTCGGGGGACCATATGGAATGCCGGAAATTGAACTGAATCCCTTCAAGGTAGGCCTTATACAAGGCAAATGCCTTACTGCTGTGCTATCTCTCCAGCCCCCATCTCTCTCCTTTTGACTTATTTCACTTAGCAAAACAGTTTCCATGTTCGTCCACATATATGAAAATTTCATCACTTCATTTTTCCTGATAGCTGCATAGTATTCCATTGTGTATATGTACCACAGTTTCTTTAGCCACTCATCTTTTGGGGGGCCTCTGGTTTCTGAAGAAATATGGAGGATCCTCTGATATGTTAATCTGAAAATAACTTAGCTAAAAACTTTAACATGGGAGTGGGGCAATTTAACATGCTTCTTTAGTTAATTTTTAAGAAACTTTAAGATTTAAGAAAAATAAAAGACAGTATTTCATTTCATATTCATTGCCCAAAAATCGCTTTTACACCATAAAAAAGGAACTTTTGCTTGGCTAATTAACACTTATTTACCAAGAGCAGTGATAAGATGACAGTCAAAAGTAGAGTCTTGGTAACTTTCTTTATTACATGACTATTTCCTGCTATGATATCTCCATCACCTCCAACACCATGTTGAAACCTAGCTACCTTTTAATCTGTAAATCACTAATTTGAGAAATATTCATGAGCTATCTTTTATGTATCAGATACTGAAGATAACAAGAAGATAGTGGTGTAATGTGGATAAGTTGGCCTTCTCCAAGAAACCAGCATGAAGACAGAGGAGATAACGAAGTAGAAAACAACAAAGATGAAATTAGAAAGCCAAGAGTCAGATCCTGTAGGACCCTCTGGAACTAAATGAAAACTATCATCCTAAGAGTAAGAGGGTATGATGCGAGCATTTATTATTTAAAGCAACTCACAGATATACTTAGAGTAAAATGCCTCAGCTAAATGAGGCTTGGCATCAAAAAAAATCATGCTGCTCTAGGAAAATGCTTCATCCTACTGTAAGAGCTATACAACATTTTGCTTTCATTTGCAGGACCACAAAATCGTGATTCTCAAGTCTGGCATGCACAGGAGAACATATGGCTTCTCTCTGGAAGAAGTCCAGCATCCAACAAGTACCAAATTTACTAAGGAAAACATCCTGGAAAATAGGATTAAATAACACATTTTTAAAATCGCTGTCCCTTTGTTTTTTCTTTTTTTTTTTTTTGCTTCTCTCCCTACAGAATATACAAAATAATAAAATCATTTAATTTCATGTAATCTAAGAGAAATTGTTTCCACTATTTTATAGTTTCCTTATAATTGTGTCTATATGTGAACTAACATTCATGCTCACATACTAAAGAGTCTGCATCAGTCTGTCACTTAAAGCTCAAATAAATAGCAGAACATTTTTGATATCACAGTACTAATGAGCAGGATAATCATTTTAGGAAGTATCTACAAAATGGAAATGTTTATTTCCATTGCTATGATGTCTTATCTTCTATAAGCTAAATATGGATATATATACCTTTCTTCTACTCACAAGAATTTCACTACAATAAACTAAAGTTGTCAAGGTAAAAGCAGTATTTTAAGAACCACAAGAAAGTGAAGAAAAATTAAAAAGTCAACTACTTTCACAAGAAATCTGGAACATCACTCCAAATTTAAATGTAGAACCTCACAAAACATAAATGTCAGATTATTTTATGCAAAAATGTAGAACCTGTGTAAAGAACATGGAGATACCAGGGTCTGATCTCTTGGTACCAGTTTCCAGAGAACTGCTGTTTGGAGTATCATCAGGCATGGTACACAAAACAAGCAAAATAAAATAGAAAACACTACCTTATATGTTTGGGAACCTTTTTAAAATTATGTACATATATAATTAAAGTTCTGTTTTTTTCCTTCCTGTCCCTCTCTCCCAAGATTATTTGCCTTGTTTAGATCAATACAAAGCAGAGTTTGTCAGGAATGATGATATAGGGGTCTTTAATGCCAGATGGCAGTCCCACAAAGTATAATGTAGGAGTGAGAAGAGTGGGCCAGAGAAAGACATGTCCAAGAAGAGAGTGTTCTGGAGCTGTTTACTTCTGGGCAATGCAGTCTGGGTTCCTATGAGGAACAGCACTATTCCTGTGGCACATAGAGATATAAGCAATTGGTTCTAATCCACTGGCTTATGGTTATATTTGGGTGGGTGATTTAATTTCTAAGGCATCAGGTAACTCCAAGGGTAGTTGGAAATGCCATTACAGAAGAAACTCAAAAGCAGAAAAGCTGGAGGTTGACTGTCAAAAGTTACCTATCAGGCTAAATGACAGGCTTATTACCCAGGCACAAAGAGCATCTATAAAGCAAAGGCCAGCAAGCTATTTTGTAAAATAAAATATTTTAGAATTTCAGGATCCATGCTGTAGATTAAATGTTTGCATTACCCAAAGTATATATGATGAAATCCCAATCCCAAAATGAAAGAATAAAATGATGGACTCTATGGGTAGTATAGATCAGGATCCCCAGGAATGAAGGCTCCCTGT
>PVKC010049837.1:0-10666 GCA_004027635.1 Crocidura indochinensis
AAAGAACTCAGAAATTAACTCATTCATTTACAGGTGTTTAATTTTATTGTGATGATCATTTTACAATATATATATATGTGATAAATCACTATGTGATACACCCTAAAATTATACAATATTTCATGTAAATTACATCTCAATAACACTGAAAAATTTTAAATGATTTCCAAGGGAAATGCAAAGTGGTTGTACAAATGAATTTGCAAACCTTTCATCAGTGTCTGAGAAATTCCATTGCTCTAATCTCAATCCATATATTCAGCTTTTTAATTTCAGTGAGACTGGTAGTTATGTACTGGTATTTTATTAGGTTTTTAATTTGCATTTCTCTGAAGACTTATTGATAAAAGTGGAAACTTCCTTTCCTATGTTCATTGGCCATTTAAGTCCTAATTATCTTTTTTTTTTTTTTTTTTTGGTTTTTGGGTCACATCCGGCAGTACTCAGGGGTTACTCCTGGCTCCATGCTCAGAAATTGCTCCTGGCAGGCATGGGGGATCATATGGGGCACCGGGATTCAAACTGATGACCTTTTGCATGAAAGGCAAATACCTTACCTCCATGCTATCTCCCAGGCCCAGTCCTAATTATCTTTAAACTTCTAAATTTTGTTGTTGTTTGGGAGCCA
This sequence comes from Crocidura indochinensis, assembly GCA_004027635.1. NCBI lineage: Eukaryota > Metazoa > Chordata > Mammalia > Eulipotyphla > Soricidae > Crocidura > Crocidura indochinensis. The sequence goes on from PVKC010049837.1 coordinate 629, forward strand.
CACTCAACTGTGCTCAGTAATTAAACCCTGGCTCTACACTCAGGGATCATTCCAGGCAGGCTCAGGGTGCCAGAATTGAAACTGAGTCCACCATATGCAAGGCAAGGGCCCTACTTGCTCTACTATTGCTCTGGGCCCTTCTCTTTAAGATTATACTTGGACTATTGCCCATTATCTGTTGGTCATTTCACTCATAGATTTGTCAGTGTGTATTCAAAAATACAGATTTTAGTTCTAGTTGCTTTTGTCTATTTTATGCATCTTCCACTCTTCAACTTCTGTTTTTACTTTTTCCAGTGTCTCTTGGTGACCAGAATTCCTTATTTTACTATAGTTTTTAAAACATTTTTAAAACATTTTGAACCACACTTGGTTCAATAATAAGTCAGGACTTACTCCTGACTCTACCACATAGTCATTATTCCTGGCAGGCTCTGATGGGGATATGGGATGTTGGGGATTGAACTTGGCATGGTCACATGTAAGGTAATTGCTCTGCCCACTATGTCATCTCGCCAGCCTCAATTAAACATTTTTAAATTTTATCAAAAGTTTGTTTTGAGGGTGGAGAGTAAAAATTTTTGTACTCTAATACTAATTTGAAAACCTCATGGCTCTTCTATTTTATCATTTACTGGGCACAGAAACTAAATCCAAAGAGAAATCATTTTTCTAGAGACAAATAGCTATGATAAGGCCCCAGCAGTCATTTTCCCAGTTCTCTTCTTAATGGCTACTCCACCCCCTTTTAATACATATCAGTATCTTTATGATCTTTTTACTACCTCTCCATCAAAAATCTTTTCATATACATGAGCATTTAGTGGTCAGATTCTAGTGCTATCATGGTCGTGGGTAGCTCTATAAAAAACAATCATTAAGTTAAAATAGGTCAAATTCTAAAATCAGTCATTATGCATAGAATAATTCAGCAGGCATGACAAGATAATAAAAGGTCTTTAATAGATGTTCCAAGTTCCAAGTTTAAAATAAAGGTTTTTGAAATCCATGGTGGGGGTACTACACACAACAGTATGACTTGGTAAATGGTAATGAATTATCTGCACCATCAGCTCCAATACCTAAAGACCCAATTCACTTAAGGAGTGAAATTTGGGAGACACTTCAAAGGAGAAAAAGAAAGGTATCTCTTGAGTGATTACTTAGAAGAAATTAAAAACTACTCTAAACTCAGCAGCAGATTAACTTCATTCAATTTTATCACACTATTAGACCCTCCCATACAAATGCTCCTGTAAATAAGTATATACCAGTTGCCTCTCACTGAATCCTAGACCAATCTTGCTAGAGATAAAGGGGAAAACTAAAATTAAAAATGAGCTCCTTTCAATTCTGTATCTAGGGTAAGTTCCACCAGGATCCACTGACTCAATGTTTAGAAGATGGAAGTGAACTAATGTCATCTATCTGACATCATCCAAACATGACCAGAAACAACAGATGTGACTAGAAGTGGCATCTCCTGTTCAGGTCCCTCCTTGGTGGGTGTTGAGAGGCATTCATGCAATGCTGTGATATCTTTTCTGATCACAGTATTGCAGGTCTGTAATTGTGTCCTTTTGCTCAATGACCTCAATTTTTGACTTCATTCCTGCAACAATTTTAAATAATTGGAATTGTAGTACAGAGAGTAAACCACAGACTGAGTTTGATTCTGCTACCATTTGGCCTCCCAAGTCTACCTTGGCTAGGTAAAGTCTTAGAAGCCCCCAAGCCACCTGTTGGGGTAGTCTTGGCCATCACTGGCACTGCAGGACTCAAGCAGTAGCACATCCTCAGTTCTGAGCTACTGTCCTGTTTTCCTGTTTGGACAAAAATCACTGGGAGTGACTTCTGGTTCCCACTTGGGCACCCTCAAAATAAATCCCTCAAAAAAACTACACAAAAAATATATAAAGCTCTCTTCCTGAAGACATTAAGTATCATCATTGTTTATCAACCCAGTCAACTTCTTGGGATGTTTTAGGAGATGAAATCTCTGCATAGTTTACTGAAATGGGAAATGGAGGTAGAAGTTCAGAGAGACCAAAGCAATTAGAATTCAGTTGATGAGAGAGCACCAGTGAGGAAAGAAAACTTCAGATATGAACAAACAATTCTCCAAAAGTATTGAGTTAATATATACATGTAAGGAAGGTGCATATGGTCAGAAAGAAAGAAGCCAAAGGAATAATGAAGAATAGGACAAGATATGCATGTTAAACCTGGGGCTTTTCTCAACAGTAATAAGGGTAAATTTCATAACTAGTCATGCATTGGTAGAGTACTCCTAAAGGTTTTTCCCTAAATGGTAATGAATAAAAATCAACTTTATACTAATGCTCTACTGCCCATATAACAGAAATTAAAAGTGAAACCTGGAGAGATTAAATTACTGCCAAGTAACTTAAATTTATCCCAGAAGAAAACTGAAGAATAATGATGAAAGTGCAAAATTATCAAGCACCCAACAAGGTAACATTTACAATGTCTGGTATCTAGATAGACAAAGAAGCACAATATATAGATGTAAAATTCATAGTAATGATAAAACTATTCAAACAAAATAGACCCAGAAATTTAAAATAATATTGTTTTAGTAGATAGGAACATCAAAACAGTTGATTTAACTATGCTCTAAGAAACTATATTTAAAAGACTTAACATGCTACATAAAATTTTGGAATACGTTTTTAAACACTCAAGATGAACATTCAAAGAGCAAATTTATAATATTTGAAATTAAAAAGACTTTGGGACCGGAGAGCTAGCATGGAGGTAAGGCGTTTGCCTTTTATGCAAAAGGTCATTGGTTTGAATCCCGGCATCCCATATGGTCCCCCATGCCTGCCAGGAGCAATTACTGAGCAAGGAGCCAGGAGTAACGCCTGAGCACTGCCGGGTGTGACCCAAAAACCACACACACACACACACACACACACACACACACACACACACACACACAAAGACTTAGATGGAATTGATGGAAAAATATATTCCATAAAATTTTAGTTTACTTATATTTACTTAAATATATGACAATAGCAATCTTCCAAATGAAAGCTGAGATAAAAGACAAGTCTGGAGACATGAACCTTTGTGAAATATAGGAAAATTTTCTATTTTACAATATTCAGATTTAGAGTTCCTATGCAGAATAGAAACATGTGAAGAAAAAAATTTTCAGAATTAATGACTAAACATTTCCTAAATTTTATTAAAGCTATAGTCCCACTCATCCAAGACTCTCATGAATTTTAAGCACAAGAAAATTGAAGATAACTATACCGTGAAAAAAGACCTACAAGCAAAGATAAGTAGAAAATCTAGCAGTTCTAAAAAAGCATGGGTGGATTTTTTTGAATTGAGGTCATTGTGAATTACATATCTTTCACAGTTATATTTCAGATATTTAGAGGCAGTGAATTAGAGCCCTTCCCACTAACAGTGTTGACCTCCCTACACCATAGTCCCCCGCATACATCCCAAACCTCCACCCATAGTTCCCTGGACTACTAGTGTAACAGGTCCATTTTATGTTTAGCTTGTTATAGTTTAGGTCTCTTGATTCTATTGTCGTTGACTTTGACTTGGGTATTTAGACCTGATCTTTTTTTCCCCACTTAATGTTCCTGAGACCAATTGACTGCTGAACCCTATCCACTTTTTTTCCCTTCTTTCAATCTGTAGGAAGACATAGAAATATGCGACAGAACAAAGTGATTCAAGTTTTATGGTTCTATGGAAAAGAGGGAACCCCTATCTAGAATATAAGTAAAATTAAAAGAAGAAAAGAAAAGAGGAAGGAAAGGGCAGGTGTGACTTTTTTTTTTCATAAGCACATCAAAGTTTGGGGAAATTAGACAGAAAATTTCATTGGCCTATTAGATACAGGTGTGTAGCCCCATCCCTGGGTACAGGTAACTACCTGAGCCCTGCCCATTCATGGGCGGGGCCTGGGGAACCGGATATTACGTTTACTTTGCCTGAAAGACCCTGCCCATTTCCTGGGAGGGGTCTTGGAAGGATATATAGGTCTGTGGTCTTTTGCTTTCTGCCCCTTTTTGCCCTTTCTTTTGGATTCTGGCCAGCATGTAGGTCAGAGGTGACATAGATGAAAGAAGATGTAGGGCTAGCTAAGAATAGCACACTTAGGGGCCGGGTGGTGGCGCTGGAGGTAAGGTGCCTGCCTTGCCTGCGCTAGCCTAGGACGGATCGCATTTCGATCCCCCCAGTTTCCCATATGGTCCCCCAAGCCAGGAGCGACTTCTGAGCACATAGCCAGGAGTAACCCCTGAGCGTCAGTGGTGTGGCCCAAAAAGCAAAAAACAAAACAAAACAAAACAAAAAAAAGAATAGCATGCTTAAATGGTAGCAGCCACATCTGATGGCTAGGACTGAATAAAGATGTTATCTCTCATGAAGCCTGCCTGTGAGTGAGATTTCTACCTGCCGCTCTCATGAACCTCCAGACCCGCTGGTTACTGGGGGCTGGAGCCACATGGCATGGGATGGCGGACAAAGGCCTTCATCTCCATCCAGCTTCATCTTTATTTATTTAAGTCAACACAGTTGTCTCCACCCATAAAGCATACTGTTAAAAGACCAAGTACAGGATCCAGACATGTAGGTTGTCCAACCTCAATATCTTTCTTTATGGTCCCCGAAAAAGTTCTGCTCAGTTGCAGTTGACAAAGTCAGTCTTCTGTAGTTAGAGATCTTGGTTTTTATACAGGTCCTAGTATAAAGCCTAGGATTAAGTCTTGTGGTACTAAGAAAAGTTCTGCTTAGTTATGGTTTTGTAGACAGTCTTTTGAAACTAAAGGTAATGGTTCTTGCACATCCTAGGGTAGAGTGTCTTTTGATTTCATCTCACTGTTGGGTGAGATGCCATAAATCAAGTTATTGCTGCTTTCTCATCATCAAGGTGTCTTATAGGCCTACCCTAGAGCAGGTTGGTGCCACGGCAGCATTCAGATCTCCCCCAAGGAGAGTTTGAATCCTGGTGCTGGTGCCGTAATCTATGCCTGTACCAATATTGGGCTCTGAGGTTCAGGATTGGATGGTCAGTGTCCAATCCATTGAAACCTAAGTCAAGTCTCCATGACAAATGCTCCGGGTGAAAGGCAGCCCTGCACTATAAAATTTATAAATTCCTATCCCTGTTAGATAAGAACTTCTTTCTATATGTAAAATTTCCCCATTTTAGTGTGCCTATAAAAGCACAAGTTTTATCCAGAACAGCATGTGTCATAAGGATGAAAGAAGATTATTCATTTAAAACAGTACATCTCATCTGTACTTTGAAGCACCAGAAGAAAAAAAATTATGCTCCTACATTTACTTACTCAGTAAAATCTTTCCAAAATTGAATGTGAAATAATAGCTATTTCAAGCATTAAAAAGCTGAAGGAATTAATTACTAAAAGATCAACTTCATAAGAAAAGTTTTAACAATTGCTTCAAGATTTAAAAAGAAGGAGAAGAGAACTCCTGATCAATTTATATAGAGATAGCTAGACATATAAATTATAGAGGTAAATGTTAAGACTTTTAGCTATTATTTAAATACCTTTAATAAATCAATATGGGGGCCAGAGTGATAGCACAGAGGTAGAGAGTTTTCTTTGTACCCTACTGATCCAGAACGGACCCAGGTTTGATCCCCGGCATTCCATATAGTCCCCTGAACCTGCCAGGAGTGATATCTGAGTGCAGAGCCAGGATTAAACCCAGAACTGCCAGATGTGGCCCAAAACCCAAAAACCAACAGCAACAACAAAAAATAAATCAAAATAATAATGACAATCTATTGTCAATTTTATAACAATATAAGTTAAAAGTATGACAAGATAGTACAAATAAAAAATAAAGAGAAATGAAATAACATTGTCAGCAGGTTTTTAAAGTGTGTACATAATAATACATAATCACTATGGGCTTTAAAAAGTTAAAAGTTTACATCATGTGCAAATAAAATAAAGATGAATATCTATACCAATAAAAATCAAATAAAATGGAATTACCTAAGAAAAACTCAGTTCAAAAGATATAAAAATCTGAAAGCATGAGGTTGGAGAGACAGTTTAGGATTAATTAGTCTTGCATGCAGCCAATTGGGTTTCCATCCTTAGCACAGCACATGGTTCCCCTAGAACTGCCATAAAGGACCCCTGAGCACAGATCCAAGCATAATCCCTGAGCACTGCCAGGTGTGGTCCCAAATTCTCCCTCAAAATAAAAAAGGAACAATAAAAAAGACAAATATAAAACACATAGTAAGATAGTAGATTTAAATTCCAGTACATCAATAATTACATTAAATGTGTTTTATGAACCTAAATTAAAGTAGAAGGATTCTGAATAAAAATAAAAATCAAGAACAGTATAATATATGCTTTGAGAATCTCTATTGAATATGTAAATAAAAATAGAAAAAAATTATAAGGATATAATAATATAATTTTTATATATAAATATATTTTTTTTGTTTTTGGGCCACAGCCAGTGACACTCAGGGGTTACTCCTGGCTATGTGCTCAGAAGTCACCCCTGGCCTGGGGGACCATATGGGGCACGGGGGATCGAACCGCAGTCCGTCCAAGGCTAGCGCGGTAAGGCAGGCACCTTACCTCCAGCGCCACCGCCCGGCCCCAATTTTTATATTTTTTATAAAAAGTCAGAGAGACATCACTAACAAAATAAAGCAAATTTAACTTCAGAAGAACAAATATTACCTTAAATAAAGTAGCTATATAATAATAAATGAATTTATTTATCAGGATGACATAAAAATCAGAACTGTTTATGCACCTTCAACACTATAAAGGAGAAATTGATAAATCTACAATTAAAATTGGAACTATCACTGCTACTCTCAGTAACCAGTAGAACTGATAGAACAACCAGACCAAAAATATGTCAAGAGGACCAAAGAAATAGTATGGTATGTAAGGTACTTGCCTTGTATGACTTACCCAAGTTCAATTCCTTCATCTTATATGGTCCCCCAGATTCAGACCCAGCAGGACCACAGAACCTGCAAGCAAGAACCAGGAGTAAGGTCTAAGCACCACAGAATATGGCCCCTCCTACACACACACACACACACACACACACACACACACACAAACACACACACACACACAAATGGTAAGAATATAATAAACATAAAAACACTATCAACCAATTTGATTTAGTCTGACATTTATAGGTCTCACCACCAACAGAACTACACACATTCTTTTCAAGCAAAAACGAACACATATCAAAGACCATGTTCTGGGCTATAGTACAATTTTAAAGTATTTAAAAGCAGTCATATTTCAAGGCAAGGGGGATAGATCTAAAATAAGTACATGCCTTGCTTGTACAAGGCCCTAAATTCAATCCTTGTTACTACAGAGACTTTTGAACATTAATGGTTTGTAACCCTAATGGACTCTTACCATCTATAAAATATTCATGCCATACAAAGTACATTCTCTGACTTCAATGAAGTATGTAACACATTTGTAATAACAATATTATATAAAGTATAATAAATACTATTGTAATAAATGCATCACATTTGTAAGATGCAGCTAAGACAATATTAAGAAAGGGACCTGCTCATGGTAATATTCTATTTTTTTTGGGGGGGTCACACCCGGCAGTGCTCAAGGGTTACTCCTGGCTCCATGCTCAGAAAATGCTCCTGGCAGGCACAGGGGACCATATGGGGCACCGGGATTTGAACCGATGACCTTTTGCATGAAAGGCAAACTCCTTACCTCCATGCTATCTCCCGGGCCCCAATGGTAATATTCTAAAGTAAAGTACTTTAGAGAACAATTGGAGAGTTTCTAAAAAATTCATAAACATAATCCTATTGTATAACCCTGATATTTTACTCTTAGTTAGATATCCCAAAACTATAAAGGCATGCATTCATATAAAAATTATATTTGTGTGCCAGTTTTATTTGTAATAACAAAATTAACAAACAACCCACAAGCATGACAGGTAAATAGATAAATAAAGTGTGGTAAAGCCACACAGAAGATTAGCAATAGAGAGGAATATGCCTTGGATACCTATATCCACAATGATGAATCTGAGAATAATCATACTGAATGTGAAAATCCAGAGAGGGGTTGTTGTTATTCTATTTCTAAGGATTTCTGGAAAATCCTTAGGTTTACTTACCTATAATCACACAAAATAAATTAGTGAGGATACTTGAGGAAAAGGAAAAAATCTGTAAGATTCATGAAGACGATTAAAATGGGGTCTTGGGAAAGTTTGGGGGTGATGAATTATCTTTAGTGAAAGTATCATAGACGGGCATACTCACATGCACTATGTACAATATAAACATACGTTAAATCCATGCAGATAGAAATGTATAGTTTATTACATTTTATCACATCTCAATGAAACTGAAATGGTCTGAGACTGTTAAGGCATCAACCCCTCCATGTTTTCTGTTCTTATTCAGCTCAGACACATTTTTTCCAGGAACCCAGACAGGATAAGGCAGGAAAGGGCAGGCACTTAACTTCCTCTTTTCTCTGACTCCTAGCTCTCGACCCCTCTTGTCTAGGGGAGACGCTCCCTTTCCTAAAGGACTCTCTTGGCAGTCTCCAATCTCTAGAGTTGCTCACTCCAAGCTATACCTCTTTCTTAGTTTGCCAAAGTACACAAACTCTTTGTCTAAAACAGCATAAGACCTCTCTACTTCTCATAGTTAAAAGGAAATGCAATTAAGGCAAAAATATTTTAAGAAATAATTACCCACTTAATTTATCAATCATTACTTAATCTACCCCCAGTTTTCCCCGTGGACCTGAGCTAAATGATTTCTTTAGTTGAGCTGTCTCTGTGTCCTTCAGTTACCAGCCCCTCTGAGTGGGTGTGCAAGTCTGAATTATCCACGTTTGCATGTTTCTCACTGTGGTCTTTCTTCTATGGGGCCTTTTAACCTCCCAAAGACAGTGCATTATTCTATTATTTAAAAATTTTGTATTCTCGGGGCCTGGAGAGATAGCACAGCGGTGTTTGCCTTGCAAGCAGCCGATCCAGGACCAAAGGTAGTTGGTTCGAATCCCGGTGTCCCATATGGTCCCCCGTGCCTGCCAGGAGCTATTTCTGAGCAGACAGCCAGGAGTAACCCCTGAGCACCGCCGGGTGTGGTCCAAAAACAAAAAAAAATAAATAAATAAAAAATTTTGTATTCTCTTGATTTGGGGATTACATTTGATGGTGCTCAGAGCTTAAAGACTGGGGTTGAAATCACATCAACCCTGTGCAAGAAAAGTACCTTAACCCAGTACTATCCCCATGGTCCTAGGCTTGAAAAATAGCATTTACTAATGAATTTCTTTGTTAAGGAGCTTTGTCAAAACATTCTGAAAGGGGCTGGAGAGATAGTATGGAGGTAAGGTGTTGGCCTTGCATGCAGAAGGTCGGTGGTTCGAATCCCGGCATCCCATATGGTCCCTCGAGCCTGCCAGGAGCAATTTCTGAGCATAGAGCCAGGAGTAACCCCTGAGCACTGCAGGGTGTGACCCCCCCAAAAAAACAAAAACAAAAACATTCTGAAAGAGAAGGCTGGATTGCATCATATTGTAGGGAGAATAGCCCTAGGAATTAAGGAGAGAGGGCCATGGACAAGGCCACAGTTGAGCAGTATTTCTCTTCATGCCACCCCTGTTAGGTTACACCTTATTTTACCTAAGACAACGATCATTCCTGGTTTCTTAGTATGTTTGCTTACTACTTGGATTTACCCAAAAGAGAGATCGTCATACTTGTAAGACTTGGGACCAGCTCAGGCTAGCCTGAGCTTATCTGTACTTACTGCCCCATCCAGGGGTGGTTCTGTATTCAATAAAAACAGCAGGCAACTTGGTGTAGTTATGAGGTATAAGACTGCCAAACTAGGGGCCCGGGAGATAGCATGGAGGTAAGGCGTTTGCCTTTCAATGCAAAAGGTCATCGGTTCGAATCCCGGTGCCCCATATGGTCCTCGTGCCTGCCAGGAGCAATTTCTGAGCA
>PVKC010049838.1:0-10666 GCA_004027635.1 Crocidura indochinensis
CCCCCCAAAAAAAAGGAAGTTGAGCTGGAACAGAGGTATAATTGGCATGGGCGATGTTTCATGACAGTAGGTGGCAACCCAACTATGTAAAGTACAGTACAAGGAAAGGTAGCTTTCCTTTCTAGATTGCTAGGCTGGCCCACGGACACAGGGAGGCTCTCAGTCCTATAGGACAAAATAGGCTCTGGCTTCTGGAATTAAGGTAGCATGAGAAGAAAGCAAATAGTTGCTAAGATACTGACATAGCATGAAAGCCCATTTCATCAAGGACACACTGATCCCAGAGTACGAGATGGGGAGAACTGAAAGACCCAAGTACAAATGTCAGGAAGTTGCCAATGTAAAAACAAATGAAAAGCCATTAACTTAGTAATGGAAAATATAAGGTAATGTGTATCCTATGAAGAAAAGGGTGAAACTTGACACTCTCTGGTCATATAAATGTGTACTTAACAAAAAACAAAGCACCTAGGAAAACAAAACTATACGTTCAGACTGAGGAGCAGTAATCACTTTTAAGCCTAAGAAGAACAGGCTTTGGGAACAGAGTGATAGCACAGCAGGCAGAACCTTTGCCTCGCTGTGGCCAACCTGGGTTTGATCCCGGGCATCCCATATGGTTGCCCGAGCCTATCAGGACTAACTTCTCAGTGCAGAGCCAAGAGTAACCAGTGTGGCCCAAAAAAACAAATAAACAAAAGAACAGGCTTATATTATCTTTTCTAGGCAACTTAAGTTTTTTGGTTGTTGTTCTCAGATGCTCAGCCAAATGATGCCAAGAGAACATGACAATTGCAGGACTCTCTGGAGTTTGTATTTCCCTGTGGAAATGGGAATAGGTGGTAGCTCCCTCATAATTTTGAAAAAGAGAGTTCAGAGATTGTACAATGGTTAAAGTATATGCGCCTGCTGGATCAATGGTGTATAATCCCTTCAAGCATCTCTGAGTCTCGAACTAGAGGCCCTGAAATTCTAGCGGAAGTGGACCTACAGCCCCCCAGCCACTTGGTTCCATGCAATTCTGGCTACTATAGGACCTAAGCAGTAGAACATTCTCAGGCCCTCACATTGAACTGCTGGTCCACTGACAATCATGAGGAGGGACTATAGCTCCTCTAAGCACTACTTGGAGATTTTCCCCAATCCCCACAAAAAAGAAAAAGATGAATAAGTAGGAAAACAGGGCTTTGCTATGTTGAATGAATTAAATTAAATTAAAATTTGAATTAAGATTGAATTAAAAGGGGCCAGCACGGTGACACTAGATAGGTAATCTGCCTTGCCAGTGCTAGCCTAGGACGGACCGTGGTTCGATCCCCCGGCATCCCATATGGTCCCCCAAGCCAGGAGCAACTTCTGAGTGCATAGCCAGGAGTAACCCCTGAGTGTTACTTGGTGTGACCCCAAAACAAAAACGAAAACAAACAAACAAAAAGGATTGAATTAAAATTTAATTGAATTAAAAAATGAGTTAAAGTGGGTTTGCTTCACTATTTAAAGATTATTAGAAGGTGATCTTTATAGCATTCATTACGAAGATTCGAGAAACTAAAGTTCTATACTTTTGCACAATCTAAAAGCTATTGTGCATTAGGAACAAAATAATATATTAGAAGACTCCAAAATCTCTTCCGATACAGTATTCACACAAATCAAGACAGAAAAAATCAGATCTGAAAGCATAACAACAAATAAACAAAACCCACAAAACCATTCTTACGTAAGGATTCCATAGGAGAAGGAACCACAAAAGCTATTTCTGTAAGGGCATCAGCATAATACAGCACCTTCTTCTGTCCATTGAAAATGCTAGCTCCAATATCTTCAGAAGAAATCACTTCTTCTAGGAATGAGAAACACAGTATTAATACTCAAAAAGAGATAAATTGACTAATAAAGTGAGAAATAGTACATTTCCAATGGAATCAATTTGTAGCTTTTTAGAAATGATAACATGTATGAGCTGTGGCGAAAGCTCAGAGGGTGAGTATGTATGCTTTACAGACTAGAGGCCCAGGTTTGATGCCTGACACTGCCTGGTCCCTGGAGCAAACCTGCATGCCACCCCTAAAGCAAAAGTAATTCCTGAGCACAGCTTTGTGTGGCCTAAAAGCTCCAGCCACCTGCAAAATGAAAGCAAAATATATTTATTAGAAGTCTCATTATAAAACATAAAAATCCTAATTTCAATAATTGAACCTCTAAATCAGACCACTTCTAATTACCAAGTGCTTTTGCCCTTCATCTGTATTAGTCAGATTAAGGAAGAAGTCTCTTTGTAATGATCAAAAGCTCCTCTAAAAGGAGCTGTGCCAGGTGTGAGTGCTTGTTTTCTTTTCTTTTTTTTGGTTTTTGGGTTCCACCCCGTGATGCTAAGGGTTACTTCTGGCTTTCAGAAATCGCTCTTGGCAGCTTGGGGGACCATATGCAAACACCGGGGGATCAAACTGCAGTCTATCCTAGGTCAGCCTTGTGAAAGGCAAATGCCCTACCACTGTGCCACGGCTCTTGTCCTGAGTGCTCGTTTTCAAAGAGGTTTTTGCCCCTGCTACCTCTTAACTTTTCCTCATCTCTGATTCCACTCCACTTTCCCCAACAACCAATGGTTTGATATAAAAATGTACAGACATCTTCAGTAAAAGTATCTGCTCCAAGCTGGTACTATTTGTTAATTTGTTGTAGTTAAGAATCACTTAACTTGGGTAAAGAGATATCACAGCTGTATTAAGATGCAGGTCGCTGGGGTCAGAAAGATAGCATGGAGGTAAAGCATTTGCCTTGCATGCAGAAGGTTAGTGGTTCGAATACTGGCATCCCATATGGTCCCGAGCCTGCAAGGAGCGATTTCTGAGTGTGGAGCCAGGAGTAAACCCTGAGGCGTTGCCGGTGTGACCCCCAAACAAACAGACAAAAAAAGATGCAGGTCGGGTCTCCCCAATATCACAGGATTTGGATAGCATTACATTCTTAGGCACTTGCACTTGGCTGGGAGGCCTAACATGGTTATGGGGTCACCCAAAGCTTGAACAGTTCTTGGGTGGTTCTCCCCCAAAAAGGGGAAAATTAAACTATAAGAACCCCATATTATTATTACTCTTAAATAAACACAATCTCTTACCAGTAAAACATTTTTAAAAAGACAATTTATTGCTTAAGAAGTCATTTTAACTACCTGACCAAAAATATTGGACAGAGTAAAAGGTAATTTTCTAAAAAGGAAAATTTAAAAAGACATCCAAATTCAATTATAATTAAAAAAAATTCTCACCTAACGGACTGGAAGACACATACTGTTGATGAGGAACAGATTAGTAACTAACAAACTTTTTTGGTAAAGGATCAGATAGTAATTAGGTCTTTTCAGGTCATACAACTTCTGCCACAACTATTCCATTCTGCCATTACTGCACGAAAGCAATCATAGACAATACATAATTGAGTGTGAACTCAGTCCAGTAACTTTATTTACAAAAATAGGCAAGGAATGTAGCTTGTTGATAAAGGAAAATTCAGATATAACAGCAGAAGTCCTGATAAAATGATAACTAAAAATGTATACTAAATGGAATTTTCAGTAATATGAAGCAACAAGTGACTTTTTTTTTTTTTTTTTTTTTTTGGTTTTTGGGTCACACCCGGCAGTGCTCAGGGGTTACTCCTGGCTCCATGCTCAGAAATTGCTCCTGGCAGGCACGGGGGACCATATGGGGCACCGGGATTTGAACCGATGACCTTGTGCATGAAAGGCAAACGCCTTACCTCCATGCTATCTCCCGGGCCCCAACAAGTGACTTTTTAAAAATCAAAGCAGGTTAAGACAGGTTTTCTGCTTACTGCAACCATAAATATGCAAGTCGTATATTCTTTAAATTAAAAAAATGCTTATTGTTGAGGTTGGAACAGAGATTCCTTGCATGTGGCCAACTGGGTTGAATCCCCAGTATCCCATATAGTTCCCAAGCATAACCGGAAACAATTCCTAAATGCAGAACCAGGAGTAAACTGTGAACATGGCTGGGTGTGTATAAAAATAAAAAGTCTATCTTTTATCTTTTGTAGAAATTACTTGTAGAACTTTAGTTTTTAAGTCTACAAGCACATTAGGACATAAGGAAACTAAAATTACAATAGATTTCCAAATGTTCTGATTCAACCTTACTGTAACTAGAAAGAACTATAATTAAACCACTTGTTTAATTAAAAACCTTGAACAAGGTTTTTGAGACAAGGGTCTTTTCTTTTTTTTTTGCATTTTGGGCCACACCCTGTGTAGAATATTTTATATTTATTTTACGTATTGTATTTATTTTGTATTTAGAAATAAAGAAGCTTTGAAGGGGAGGCCAAAGGAGACAGTTGGACAGTGACAGTTGGAGATAAAGGATAAATGGGGGAGGAGAGAGACGAAAGGGACCTACAGAAAGGAGACGTATAGAGAATAAGAAGAGCTGAGACAGAGAGACGTATATAAAATAAGAAGAGCTGAGATAGAAAGAGAAACTAATAGAGAATAATAAGAAATATGATTACACAGAGAAGATACAGTAGATTAGACAGAGAAGAATACGTTGGATACAAAGAGATGAAATAGAAAACAAAAAAAATATAATTTTATTCAGAGAACAAAAAAGAAGATAAAGATTTACTTAGAGAAGAAGAGAGGAAGATAGATTTACAAATGGCGCCCTGAACGTGGATTGAATCCTGAACCCAAGAAAACAGCAATCATGGTAAGATTTCTGCTTTTTAGTTTACTTTTGGCTTTTTTCGGATGGACTAAGCCCCACGTGCAGCCATGTTTAAAGATGGCCGCGACCCCTTCCAGGGGCACACAGGCCATTAAAACAGAAGAGGGGAAAACTTGGATCACCCCCATCCATGGCTCAAAACAAACTTTGTAGCCTAAAATCCTTTTTTCAAAAACCTCAGCCTCCTTGGAGGGCCTTAATTGGAAAAGTTTCAGAAAGAAAAACCTTATACAAGAGGACTGATTTTCTGAAAATGACTTTTGTCTTGAACTGAACTTGGACTTGGGAAATTTCGGACTGGACTTTTAGTTTGAACCACTTTGAACTCTGGACATCTAGAAGCGCCCTGTTTCATCATTGCAAACTTGCTTTGGACTTTGAAGGACTGTCACCTTTTGCATTTTTATTCTGAGTGTAATATTTTGATTTATATTTGATACTAGTCTTCTTTTGCCTATTGTAAGTATTGTTCTTCCCCATCTTGTTATTTTTAGGAATTTTTTTGTGACATAACAACTTGAGGTTAGTGGCTTTGTTGTACTGTCGATACTTTCACAAATGATGCTTTTTACTCGACTCTGCTTTAAAAATATTTTTCAATGGTTTTACATTTGGGAGTTATTTTTGCTTTAAAATTTGTATTGATTGTAAACATATATTGTAATTAATGTCTTATATCTTAGATTTATATTCAGGAATTGTGAGTCATATATATTGTTGCATTGTTTATTAGTGATGTTTACTAAAAAGGGAGAATTATAGAGTATTTTGTATTTATTTTATGTATTGTATTTATTTTGTATTTAGAAATAAAGGAGCTTGAAGGGGAGGCCAAAGGAGACAGTTGGAGAGAGGCAGTTGGACAGTGACAGTTGAAAAGAGGCAGTTGGAGAGAAAGGATAAAAGGAGGGAGCCCAGAGACAAAAGGGAATGAATAGAGAATAAGAAAAAGAGCTGAGACAAAAGAGATGAACAGAGAATAAGAAAGAGAGAAGATAGAGAATAAGAACACTCCCCCCCCCAAAAGAGATTAAAACAGAAGAAGAGAAGGATGGATTTACTCAACCACATTTTCAAACAACAACCCTGTGACGCTTAGGGGTCTGGCTATGCACTCAGAAATCATTCCTGGCATAGGGGACCATAGGGGACACCTAGAGGACTGAACCAAGGTCCATCTTAGATCGGCTGCATGCTATCATTCCAGCCCCAAGACAAGGTATTTTCATTTGATGATTCAAAGCACAGGATATAAGCATTACCCACTTCAGAGAGGTAATATTAACTTTCCAATGACTTCTAGAACTCTTGGGGCAAAGAGCAGAGCCAAAGGAAGGCCAAAGTCTTAAACGTTTAAATCTATACTTGCTCTGAAACTTCTTTTCCGATTTGTACTCCTCAGAAAGATGTGTATAAATGAACATAAATTTCTCAAAGGTAGCTATTTACCACAAATAACTAAAAAAAATCCTATGACAATATTAGTGGTGGGAAATGTAAACCAGTGAAAGGCTGCCTGTTAGACACTGCATGACTGAAACTCAAACATGAACAATCTTGTAATTCATCCAGCTCCAGCTATTAGTTTTTTTTTGTTTGCTTTTGGGTCACGTCCAGAGGTGTCAGGGCCATATGAGATGCTGGGGATCAAAATCGAGTTTCTCGGGCAGGAAAGATAGCACAGCGGTAGGTGTTTGCCTTGCAAATGGCTGACCCAGGATGGATGGTACTTTGTCTCTGGGCATCCCAAATGGTCCCCATTCCTGCCAGGAGCGATTTCAGAGCCAAGAGTCAGGAGTAACCCCCCCACTGCCGGGTGTGGCCCAAAAACCAAACCAAACCAAAAAACTGAGTCTCTTCCAGCTCCCATTAATTTTAAATTAACAATAATTATACATATAACATGTATAATCGTATATATAATATATAATATATCCAAGCATTTAATATATTTTACACATGTTAACAATATACATCATATTTAGAGCACATATATTCTCCAAAATTATAGAAAATGACTGCACAGATATAAAATATTTTTTCTTCTACCATCCCCGCCTCATAAAACTAATTTTTATTTGGGTTTTCTTTGGACCACACCCAGTTGCACTCCAGGATCATGCCTAGCAGTCTCAGGGGACGACTTATAGTGCTGGGATCAAACCTAGATCAGCAGCATGAAAATCATGCATTTTACACACTGTACTATCTCTCTGGCCTTAAAAACTATTAAGTGGCATACTGTGTGAAAAAGAATTTAAATATCTGGGTTTTTTTTGTTTGTTTTTTGGGTCACACCTGGCTCTATGCTCAGAAATTGCTCCTGGTAGGCTCGGGGGATGCCGGGATTTGAACCACCGTCATTCTGCTTCTAGGACAAATGCCTTACCGTTGTGCTATCTCTCTGGGCCATTTTTTTTTTTTTTAAGAGTAAGACTACAAACTTAAAAGAAGAAAAAAACACCATTGAGTTTTACCTTGTTCGGGTCCTGTACCATCATTGCAACTATTGATAGACCAACTGGTAGAAACATGCCCAGTCCAACCAGGGTGTTTGCCAACATCTACTGACCAGCCAAGGGAGAGCAAAAATTCTAGAAAATGTGGCTGAACACTTCTAGAAGACTCCACATTCTTTAAAATCTGAAATATATATAATCATCAGCTATAATGAGTGGGGACAAAGGAGCATTTATCAAGATAAATTTTCATAAAAATTAGTTTTTGAAGTGTCTGACAAATCAAGTCTATACTCAGAATAAACTTAGAAAAATAATGAAGGCTGTGAAGGTTAAATGAGATAATACAAATAAAACTCATAGCTTCCTTCTAGTAAAGCAGTTACTGAACCATAAAATATGTATGTTCCTGCCTTGATGGAACTTACCATCTGGCTAGTGAGAACCATTAGTGATTGCTTAATCAAAATTCCTGACTAATGTTTTAAGTAAAAACTATTATATACTAAGCATAATTAACAAATGAATATGAGAACTTTTACTTAGTATAAAAATAACAATCCAGGGGCCCGGGAGATAGCATGGAGGTAAGGCGTTTGCCTTTCAAGGTCACTGGTTTGAATCCCGGTGCCCCATATGGTCCCCCGTGCCTGCCAGGAGCAATTTCTGAGCATGGAGCCAGGAGTAACCCCTGAGCACTGCTGGGTGTGACCCAAAAACCAAAAAAACAAAAAAACAATCCAATCATTCCAGAAAAAAAGGGTAAACAGAAGATAGTCCTTATTAAGTATCTTATTTAATAATTTAAACAGTAATTTAAAATGCTTTTTATTGGCTTTATAAAAGCCCCTTTGTTCTAAAGCAGTTGTTTTCATGGGTGTGGTTTTGCCCTACAGGGGATATTTGGCAATGTCTGGAAATACTTTATTGTCACAAATGCTGAGGTCCTACTGGAAAGTGACTGCTAAATTTTCAGGAGAATCTCCAGAACAAAGAACGGATCTGGCACTAAGCAGCAATAGTTTTGTTGTAAGGGAAAGAAAGTGTTAAATTTCTCTACAAATTACAAATGTGTTTACTGGGATTGCCGTATTACAATTAGTTACTAAATTTCTTAAAAAGATGGGGTTGGAGAGATAGCATGGAGGTAGGGCATTTGCCTTACATGCAGAAGGACGGTGATTCGAATCCCAGCATCCCAAATGGTCCCCCGAGTCTACCAGGAGTGATTTCTGAGCATAGAGCCAGAAGTAGCCCCTGAGCGCAGCTGGGTGTGACCCAAAGCCCAAAACCAACCCCCTCCACCCACCCCCCCAAAAAAAAAGAATTCTTAGTCCACCCCATATATTTTATGGCAGAATCTGCAGGCAGGACCCAGAATCACTGTTGTTTGGGCCAAGCTGGTGGTGCTCAGGGCTTACTCTTTGGTTCTGCATTCAGGAAACACACCTGGCAAGCTCAGGGGACCATATGGGATGCCAAAGTTTGAAACCCAAGTTGGCCAAATTGCAAGGCAAGTAAAAAGTACCCTACTTGCTGTGCTATCTCTCTGACCCTAGACTCACTTCTACTTATTTATTTTTGACATTCAGGGGTCACTTCTGGCTGTGCACTCAAAAATTATTCCTGGTAGGCTGAGGAAAGGGGCATATGGAACGCTAGGGATGGAACCTGGGTTGGGGACATGCAAGGTAAACACTGTACCCAATGTGCTATTGCTTCAGCACCCAAAACCACTTTCGGGAGAGGGTTGGACGACATCCAGCGATGGCGCTCAGGGGTTATTCCTGGCTCAGGGATGCTAAGGATCGAACCCAGGTCCATCCTCGGTCAGCTGTGTGCAAGGCAAATGACCTACCACTGCTATCACTCCAGCCCCCTAAAATCACTTTTTAAAAGTTCCCTTCAAATGACTGTAATCCACAGATCAGACGTAGGTCATAACATACGAATCAATGTCAAGATCATCTGGAGACCCTACTAAAATAAAAATACAGAATTTTCTGTCCTTTTTTTCTTTTAAATCCAATGTGCCTCATTACTAAGCCATACTTTTTTAAACACAAAATGCTGTGTATAGGAGCATATTGATTTAGTATTTATTTAGTTCACCCATATCCTTTCAGATTCTTTTTTTTTGACTATAGATGCTGGTGCTTGGGGGAACAATGTGGTGACAGGGATTGAACCTATGACTTTCAGATGTCAAGCATTTACTCTAGTCTGAGTAATGCACCAGGCTATGCCCTTCCTATATTCTTGAGTATTAAGAAACTAATCTGTTGGTTTTAGTCCAGTTGAAATTTGTATTTGTAAGGAAAACTTTTATTTTGCAAGAGGAGGGGGAGGATTTGGCCCATACCCTGCAGTGCTTGGGGGACCAATTTAGGGATAGAACCAGGATCAGTCATTAATACCTGAAACTCCAGATACTTCATGGTCCCTGATAAGTAAAAATTTTAAACATAAAATTTCTGAAAATGTAATCAATATTCAACAAGTGAGTCCAATTAAACTTTTGGCCACTAGCTATTAATCTATACCAGTGTTTCCCAAAGTGGGAGAAATTGCCCTGGGGAGCACTAAAACAATCTAATCTAGCAGAGTCAGAAGTAACCTTAGGAGTAATTGAGGGGTGCTGAGTGTTTTCTGAAAAGGCTATAGACCAAATAATGTTGATATCTTCTGATATTTAACCCTATCTCTAGAGAAGGCATGTCTCAGTCATTCTAAGAGATACATCAGGGAACCTTACTAAAGACTCAGAAAACAGAAAACCTAAAGTGAACTGCTTTAGAAGCATATGATCATAGGTGGGAAAATTTGCTCCATTAGATATATACCAACCATGCACTAGATTACTCACTAAACAAAGTCTCCGAGTAATGCAATTAACCCAAGACTTTGAGATTTGTCTGAAAACATGCAGTCCAACAATCTCCTTACTGGGTATCACCAGCCAAAATTCTTTTTTATTGTTTTTGGCTGGAGGTATTCAGGGGTCACTCCTCACTCTGTACTCAGGAATTACTCTAGGCATCAATGGGAAGCCAGGAAGTGAACCTGGATTGGCTGCCTGCAAAGCAAATGCCTTGCCTGGAAACTATCTCTTTGACCCACTCAGTCAAAATTCTACCAAGTTCTAGCACCTCATAATGAATTTTTTTTTTTTTGGTTTTTGGGTCTCACCCGGCAGTGCTCAGGGGTTACTCCTGGCTCCATGCTCAGAAATTGCTCCTGGCAGGCACGGGGGACCATATGGGGCACCGGGATTCGAACCGATGACCTTTGGCATGAAAGGCAAACGCCTTACCTCCATGCTATCTCCCGGGCCCTCATAATGAATTTTTAATGATGGAACTCTTTGTTCTAGTTTTAACACATGCTATTCATTTGTCAGTATCAAACTTTTCTGTCCTTTTTCTATCAGTGATATATATATATATATATATATATATA
>PVKC010049839.1:0-10666 GCA_004027635.1 Crocidura indochinensis
TGGGTTACTCCTGGCTCTTCTCAGTAATCTCTCCTGCCAGGTTTTGGGGACCATATAGTATGCTGGGGATCAAACCTGGATCTGACGAATACTAGGTAAATTCCTTATCTGCTGTGCTTTAGCCCCAACAAACCCCATTTTAAAACTTGCTTTTAAAGCCAGAGAAGTGGCAGAAATAAACTATCACTGAGAATATAATTCAGAGTTGGCCCTTTCTTAGTCCCATTAAAGACAACCTAATAATCGAAGGAGTAACAATTGTATTGGAGCAGGGGTCCTCAACCTTTTTAAGCAAGGGGCCAGTTCACTGTCCCTCAGATTGTTGGAGGCTGGACTACAGTAAAAACAAAAACGATGAACAAATTCTTATGCACACTGCATATATCTTATTTTGAACAAATGGGAACAAATACAGTATGTGGCCCACGGGCCGTAGTTTAAGGACCACTGTTGGAGTGTGTGGCACCTTTCCTCCAGGATGTCTAGAATGTCCTTTTTTTTAACCTGCCAAAGTTTATTTTTTGACTTGTAATTTTGAGGTTACAACATTGTTCATTGTCAATATTGAACCTACTGTTTGTGACTGTGAATTAAAAAAAATTTAACAGCTGTTTCATTTAAACCATATGAGAAAGCAAAAATGAACAGAAATCATATGTCACCAAAAGAAATGAATGATCAACATTATCTTCGGTGACAGACTCGTTATATTATTAAAGATCCCATAAGATGGGCTCCTGGGAGGGTGCTCTGTTGAAGAAGCCATCTGTCTGCTTTGGGCAAATGACTGCAAGCCTAATCCACTTACAGAAAATGTCAACAAAATTGCTTCAACCCTGGGAAACTGAATAATAGAAAACCCTGAGCTAAACTTAAAAAAAAAAAAACAACATGGTTTAACTGCAGAAAGCCTTATGAATCTAGGTTTGTGTGATGATACAAGTATCTTGAGAATTCTACAGTCATTTTGACAAAAGAACCATTCAATAAAACTATAAGAAGTCACTGCTGGTTAATCCTCCTGATGCCTGCTCTTTCCTTCATTTTATTGGGATCAGATGCCTTGATGTCAAGAGATATAAAAGGGAAAGACAAAAGATTAATATTAACCTTCAGAGAGTTGACAGAGATAATTAATTTTGAATTTCATGAAAACAGTCAAATAATTCAAGAAATCAGCAAATACACAACACAAAAAAACAAAATAAATATGGTTCAAAGTTCCAATATTTTAAGTTAACTTTCTTGGATAATGCATGATCATGAAACCTGAATTTATAAAATTATCATGAATGCCAAAAGTCAAAAACAAAAGTTTTCTTTTACAGAAACCTCTAAATATATTTGCTCTGCTATATTCATTTTAAAAAGATCATATGCAGCAGTTTTAAATTTGAGGCTTGCTACAAGCCCCAAAGCAGACAAAGCCTAGATAGATAGCTGCTAATATAAGGAGGATGCTTTGCATACACATTCTGGGAGCAGAAGAGAGAGCTAATGGGCTGAATGCACACTTGACATGCAGGAGACTGAATTCGAGCTCCACAGCTGATAGGCCTCCAAGTACCATGAGCAGAGAACTGGAAGCAGCCCAGGGCCTCCAACATGTCCCCTAAATCAAAAATAAATGTTAATGATAATTAAATTTTAAATAAATAAAATACATTATAATATTTTCTTTTATATATATATATATATTTATTTATTTAAACACCTTGATTACATACATGATTGTGTTTGGGTTTCAGTCATGTAAAGAACACCACCCATCACCAGTGCAACATTCCCATCCCCAATGTCCCAAATCTCCCTCCTCCCCACCCAACCCACACCTTACTCTAGACAGGCTTTCTATTTCCCTCATACATTCTCATTATTAGGATATTTCTCTAACTAAACTCATCCCTGTTTGTGATGAGCTTCATGAGGTGAGCTGTAACTTTCAGCCCTCCTCTCTTTTGTGTCTGAAAACTATTATTGCAAGAATGTCTTTCATATTTCTTAAAACCTATAGATGAGTGAGACCATTCAGCGTCTTTCTCTCTCTCTCTGACTTATTTCACTCAGCATAATAGATTCCATGTATATCCATGTATAGGAAAATTTCATGACTTTATCTCTCCTGACAGCTGCATAATATCCCATTGTGTATATGTACCACAGTTTCCTTAACCATTCATCTGTTGAAGGGTATCTTGGTTGTTTCCAGTCTTGCTATGGTAAATAGGGCTGCAATGAATATAGGTGTAAGGAAGGGATTTTTGTATTTTATTTTTGCGTTCTAGGGTATATTCCTAGGAGTGGTACAGCTGGATCATATGGGAGCTCGATTTCCAGTTTCTGGAGGAATCTCCATATCGCTTTCCATAAAGGTTGAACTACACGGCATTCCCACCAGCAGTGGATAAGAGTTCCTTTCTCTCCACATCCCCGCCAACACTGCTTGTTCTCATTCTTTGTGATGTGTGTCAGTCTCTGTGGTGTGAAGTGGTACATTATAGTTGTTTTGATTTGCATCTCCATGATGATTAGTGATGTGGAGCATTTTTTCATGTGTCTTTTGGCCATTTGTGTTTCTTCTATGTCAAAGTGTCTGTCCATTTCTTCTCCTCATTTTTTGATGGGATTAGATATTTTTTTCTTGTAAAGTTCTGTCAGTGCCTTTTATATTTTGGATATTAGCCCCTTATCTGATGGGTATTGGGTGAATAGTTTCTCCCACTCTTGTATCCTGGGCGCTATTTCCTTTGAAGTGCAGAAGTTTCTCAATTTCATATATTCCCATCTGTTAATCTCTGCTTTCACTTGCTTGGAGAGGGCAGTTTCCTCCTTGAAGATGCCTCTAGTCTCAATGTCCTGGAGTGTTTTGCCTATGTGTTGCTCTATATATCTTATGGTTTCGGGTCTAAAGACTCTACCAAAAAGCTTCTAGAAATGATAAACTCATATAGCAATGTGCAGGTTACAAAATTAACACACAAAAATAAATGGCCTTTCTAAACACCAATAATAATTGGGAAGAAACGGACATTAAGAAAATCCCATTCACAATAGTGCCACACAAACTCAAATATCTTGGAATCAACTTGACTAAAAATGTGAAGGACCTATACAAAGAAAACTATAAAACTCTGCTCCAAGAAATAAGAGAGGTCATGTGGAAATGGAAACACATGCTCTGCTCATGGATTGGCAGGATTAACATCATGAAAATGGCAGTACTCCCCAAAGCATTGTATAGATTTAATGTGATCCCTCTAAAGATACCTATGACATTCTTCAAAGAAGTGGATCAGGCACTTTTGAAATTCATTTGGAGCAATAAATACCCTAGAATAGTTAAAGCTATCATTGGGAAAAAGATGGGAGGAATTACTTTCCCCAACTTTAAACTTCACTAAAAAACGATAGTTATCAAAACAGCATGGTATTGGAACAGGGACAGGCCCTCAGATCAGTGGAATAGGCTTGAATACTCAGAGAATGTTCCCCAGACATACAATCACCTAATTTTTGATAAAGGAGCAAGAAGTCCTAAATGGAGCAAAGAAAACCTCTTCACAACTGGCTAGCCACTTGCAAAAAATTGAACTTAGACCCCCAGTTAACATCATGTATGAAGGTAAAAACTAAATGGATTAAAGACCTGTATATCAGACCCAAAACTATAATATTTTCTTATTGGCTGTATCAGGGAAGACCCTATTGCTACCCTGGCACCGACTTACTCCAAAGAAGGTTCTTAGGAGACCCTGATGACTTGGTAACAGCAACAAGCTGCTTTTAGGGCAGGATTCTCTGCATCACCACCTAATGTTAAGATGAAACCAAAAGGCACTCCATGCCACCCTGACTTCGACATAGGACTGTACAGAAACCAGGATCTTTAACTACAGAAACCTAACAGCAACAACCATTGATGGTGAAGAGCTTTTACTGGAACCACAGAGAATGGCTGTAGAGTTGAACTACCTAGTATGCCTGGAATCTGGAGTTGGTCTTATGCCAGAAAACTACATGGGAAGGATTCCCTAGTTTTTAGGCCAAAGGCTTTTACCTTTCTAGTTCTCCCATATTTTGTTGTGCCTTTGCAATCCACAATTGCCCCCCACACACACACTTATTTTAATTGTATTTTTATATCTCCCATCATTATAAAAAGAGCTTACTCAACCTTTTGCTATTGCAATAATGACTTTATTGGAGATAAAATAATTTTTACAAATATACTTGATAATGAACTTTTTCATCTTTCTTTTTTCCAATTTATTATTTTTAGTTTTTTCTATTTCCTTTCTATTTTTTAATTGTGCTTTATGTCATGTTGAAACAAATGTATTATAATCAGTTATATCAACTATGTGATAAATTTTCTTTAAGTAGATAAAAATAATAAAGTGAAAAAATGTAAAAAAAAAAAGAAATTGATTGCAGTGTTTAAAATAATGGCGACATGATCAGTCCTAAAACTCAACCTGTGTAAAGGTCAGTCAGTCTAACCTTTAAGAACAAATAGTAGTGAAAACAACCAGAATGAACCAGTCACCAAAAGGCTTCAGTGAATGAACCACCTCCAGAGTGCTACAGATTTCAGTGCAGCACAAGTAGACTTACTTCTAGTCTTGAAGTAAGTCTTGAGTTTCACAACACTACGACATCATTGGAAATCTCCTTTATGTGTGACCTTGAGTCTAGTGACAAAGAAACTACCACTGCTCTAGACAAGTTCTCTTACTTAGGACATTTGTTCTTGATTCTCAGCATTTGGAAATGCATTATTGTGTAAGAGGGATAGCCCAGGGGCCGAAGAATAGCATGGAGGTAAGGCATTTGCCTTGCATGCAGAAGGATGGTGGTTCGAATCCTGGCATCCCATACGGTCCTCCAAGCATGCCAGGAGAGATTTCTGAGTGTCGAGCCAGGAGTAGCCCTGAGCACTGCCGAGTGTGACCCAAAAATTCAAAAAAAAAAAAAAGAGAGAGAGAGAAATAGCCCATTCAGTGACCCTGTGGGCACCCATTTACACTGGCACATTTACATCCAGCCATTTGTGGCCAAATAGCTCTAGCAAGACAATCATTTTATGTGCTGCATCCATGAAGTCTTTTTAAAATAAATTATAATCGAAAACCAATATTATTTGTTTTAGATGCACAACACAGTCTTTTTTCCTTTCTTTTTTTTTTTAAAAATGCATGACATTGAGCTAACTCTCAATGAAATATGCTCTTTATCAAAGTAATACATTTCCAATCATGGAGCGGTCAACTCAGCTTTCTCTACAGTGAATTTTTTGTCAATGAAATGCTCATTACTGGTTCCACAACTCCATGAGGGCATTCTATTTCTCCAAGGAAATGCCCAAACTCATTTTCCCTTATCTAAGATTAGTTCAATTTCAGATCACAAGCTCAAGCTATCCACATTAATCATTCAAGTAAGTATTTTCCCTTAGCCTTTTCTTCCATCTAAAAATATTTCTGACAGAAAGTTGAAATAACATCATCCATATTTTTAAATTGTTCCTAAGTTATTTTGGCTTAATCAACTATCCCATACAGGGATCTCTGTACAATCTTCATCCTGAATACCTCATTAAGTACTCATGAAAATAAGAAAATTCTAATAACCCCAGGATTATTAGTACTCAAGGAAACTAAGGTATTTTCACTAAAATTGTCTCCCATGCAGTGTACAATCAATTCCCTCCAAATACCTTTTGTAGCTTTTCTAAAATCCTGATCAACTCAAGGTCACATTTGATTAACATCTTTAAAAAATCATTTAGTTATGTGAAGTTAGGGTAGAAGTAAGATTGAAACATGTGCATGGGAAAATTCCTGTGAAAGTTTGTAGTAAGTACCACAACCTCAAAAGCTGAACATTTGTGTAGCTTCACTAGTGAACACTTTAAGGAATAAGCACCATTAAATCAACACATACACTTGTCACAACATTGATGTTGAGTGTCAAGTATGGTTTCTCTTAAATGCTTATTTGAAGATAACTTTCCTATAACTATGCACATATATATGAAATTTTTACCATATATTCCCTAAACTATTCAATATTGTGAGTGTCACGTTGGAGCTCCCCAAATGTTTTTCCTAACCAGGACACAAATGACTTCCCAGAATAGATGACTGTGAAAATCAAACAATCAGAAAAAAGTAGAAGAGAACTCTGATATTTCAGTCAATATTTTAGAGACTGATAGTTATAGGCTTTGGATAGACAGCAAGAAAGGATTTATTTTCATGAAACTTCACATACAGACTATGTAGAAAACCCAGAAGACTAATTTGGCACACCTCTGTGATTCTGCCAGCAATGTGCATAGACTCATGTTAAAGAAATTAGCCATGGGTTGACCTAAGTCAGATGGTCCTTGTCTTTTTTTAGAAAACAATTCCTGTGGTCAGTCACTACTGATTAGACTACACACATATAGTCCAAGGATAGCCACTGGCCCCCAAACTACCCTGATTCCAAACAGAAGGCTTCTAGTCAAATCAATCCAATTAGATCTCTTGGGAAGAAGACCTGTGAATTGCAAAGGGTCTGAATTTTAGGCATCCACAGAGGAGAGCCTTGTGCACAGATAGAGGTAAGAAAGAATCTCACTGTCTTTATTCTTCTAAAGCTACAACACAAGGGTAAAAATCGACAAATACATTTGCACCTGAGGAAAACAAAAAACACAGTTCCCAACGTTTTTTGATTTGTTAGCCTTTTTCAGTAAGATTTGTTGAGGCTGAGCACTCAGTGGCTTCTCATTTTCCCCCCAGAAAAGAAGTTCCCTATAATATAACTCTAAAAAAGTTAGGATTAATTGCTACTCCCTTTAGCTCAAGGGAAATTTAGAGTTTGATTCTAAATGAAAAGCAACAATTTGGGCCATGCATAGCAATACTATAGGGTTACTCCTGGTTCCACATTCAGGAATTATTCTTGGCAGTGCTCAGGGGACCATATGCTATTCTAGGAATCGAACCCGATTCAGCCATGTGTGAGGCAAATACCCACCCACAGTGCTTTCACTCCAGCCCAGTTTGTTACCATCTTTATCCCACCATTTGAGACCAAATGAAGTTTCAGCGATGTCTTTGTCCCCTATAAGTCTTTCTAAGGTTCTTGTAGTGAAGCAGGAATCTATCAAAAAGAAAGGCCATGGGTGCTTTCTGCAGTGGTGAGATTGATTAACAAATTCTAAATATCAAATTGACCTTTGGAAAATCACAAACCTCTACAGACTGCAGCTTCCATCTCTCTATTAAACAACGGGATTGAAAGCAATATTTTATTTTATTTTTAGTTTTTTCGTTTTTGGGTCACACCTGGCAGCACTCAGGGGCCACTCCTGGATCTACACTCAGAAATCGCTCCTTGCAGGCTCAGGGGACCATATGGGAAGACGGGATTCGAATCAATGTCCTTCTACATGAAAGGTAAATCTCCATGCTATCTCTCCGGCTGCAGAAAGCAATATTTTATGTGTTACAGACAAGAATCTATTATTAATAAGGGGTCAAGCAATATTAAAATTCAATATTCTATCTTAAACAAGAGACAATATCTAGAGGAAAAGAAATGAGCAGTTATAGCACTGGAAGAGGACTAACAGGACTTTGGGAATGTATGCCAAAGTCATCAATTCCATTAGGGATGGCAAGGGAGAAGCTGGGCAAGTCAGGCGATGCTGAGAATTTGGTAGTTGAGTGAACAGGTCACATGCAAAAAACACACAGATGAAAGAGAAAAGACAGCCATGTGACTGCTGAACATCACAGCATTCTGCCTGTTGCCAAAGAACTGGGAAAAGTGGGATGTTGTCAGGGTGGCCCAGGAAAGAAAAAAACAAAGCTTAGGCGGAAGATCACCAGGGCTTCACTGAGGAGCTTAGAAAGCAGCTCTTGGAAGGGGTCTCAGTTGGCAGAAAGGCCACCATCAAATTTCTATTTAGAAAGGTCATCCCAGATGCTGTGTTATTGTAGATAACCAGAGGGTGTAAACTAGTAGGGGGGGAAGTCAGGATTTTCCACGATCAAATGACAAATGAAGAGAAGGAAGGCAAGAATTATTTTGGAGGTTAACCCAGCTGTACTTGGTATTTGATTAGATGTGGACGTAGGAGTAAAATCAATAATAATCAGGTGTTTGTCTCTTATTTGGTCATTCACTGAGTCAAGGAGGGCATCAAAGGTAGAAATGCTCACAGTTCAGAGATGTAGATTGAGGTGAGAGACTTCCACAGCAGAATTCCGGTGGGTCAGAGGAAGGAAGAGCTGGAGAGGAAAGCTGAGCTAGAGATGGGAAGAGAAACTGGGCTAAAGATAGACATGTAGGATTGGACAGCATAGAGGAAAAATTAATCTAAAAATTCATTTGCATAGGCAGTATGGCACAGAGATGGTGTTGCAATGAGTGCAGAGAGTCTAGGTTAGAAGAGTAGAGTAGGGTTAGAAGAGTCTAGGTGAGAAGAGTAGAGGAAGGGTCTTGAGGAAGAGTCAGAGATGTAGGAGGGAGAAAGAGTATGCTGGAAGCAAGCCTGTGAGAAGGAGCAGCGACTGGAGAATGCTCCCAAGGAGCCAAGTATTTCGTGACAAGAAGATGACTAGTGACCTTGGTGAGAAAGACTGAATAGCATGTCAGGGGAGAAGACAAATTAAAGTTGGCTAAGGGGTACGTGGGAGGTAAGGAAGTAGAGAGACCGCAAGTGTAAACAGCCTTGTGAAGAAGTCTGGCTGTGAAGGAAGGAGGAAGGAAAGGAATTAGGAGAAAAAATGGAGGGGAGAGGATAAACGTTGACAAGACTTTCTGTGTATATAAACAAACTTAGGCTGAACACAGCATGAGGAAGCTAAAAAGACACAATAACTAGAGTAATAACTAAATGCTTCTCTACTCCCCAAATTGATTACTTTCATAGTGGCTGCGTGTTTTCTTCTTTATTTCAGGAATCAAAGTACAAAATTGATTTTATTGTCCCTTTTATTGGTAGAAGAGTGAAAATAAGTGAACAGATAAAGAAGATAAGGCGCATTGATTTACAAATACAAGTCAGACTACCAAAATTTTCTGGTGGAAAACGGAGTTCCTATGGTCTATGCATTTATTACTCCTAGAATGTTAATTCTCATGTCGCCCACCAGGTGGCTCTCCTGTTTGGGCCGGAGGGAGTTTCTGCCCATAAAAATCTTGTGCTTCAAAGATTAGAAATGACCTTCTAAAAGCACTTGGTTCAGTTCTCTGTGTCCATGGAGAATTGTATCTTAATCATTCAGAGTGTGTAAAATGGATCTCAAACAAGTTCTGAACATTCCAGTCATTAAAATCATAACCATGATATAACTTGTATGCAAAAGCATTTAATTTTGTGCACTCAGAAAGGAACATAGTGTGCAATTTTTCAGGTGGAAAGTATATTAGTTAAATTTTAAATAAGCATGCGTCTTTGAGTAAAAAATATTCTATCTACTTGTCTTCACAGTTTTCTGAAAGGATTAAAAATGCCAACTAAAATTAAAATGTCCAATGAAGGCTTTTGTTCATCTAACTAAAATGCATAATGAACTATCCATACCTTATCAATATATAAGGTATTATATTTATACCATTGTTTGGGAAATTTTAACATACACAACTTAACTTATATGATGCAAAGCTCCTAAGTTTAAGTAATCTTTTGATAGTTATAAGACTTTTTTTTTTTTTGGTTTTTGGACCACACCCGGTGACGCTCAGGGGTTACTCCTGGCTATTCGCTCAGAAGTCGCTCCTGGCAGACATGGGGGACCATATGGGGAACCGGGGGATCGAACCGCGGTCTGTCCTAGGTTAGCACAAGGCAAGGCAGGCACCTTACCTCCAGCGCCACCGCCCGGCCCCGTTATAAGATTTGATAAGGGTCATCTTCTACTTGATATGGGTCATTAGATGAATAACTTCTAGCGCAGAGAAATGTATGTGTGGCTCAAAATTTATAAAATGCATGGATAAAATTTCACAGCAGTGAATTTGAGTTGAAGGACATATGAGTTGAAGAACAGTTGAGTATCTAATCCATGGGTATTTCCTTTTGTCTTACCCCATTTTCTTGTGCCTGCAACACATCCACCCAGACCAGAGATAAAGTTTATAATTATTGATATACAAAGGGACTGAGAATATATGTGCATGCACACACACACACTCAAAGACGTGAGTGTGCAGACACATACTATAACCACTCAAATCAGGTTCCCTTTGCCAATCTTATTAGGAAACTCTCCTGTCAACCATTTTCTCCTGCTGTCTATGCATTATGAATGTTAGCTCCTTAGCCTTCGAACCCAAATAAAATTGAGACAAATGTTGTAACCAGGTGCTTTACCTAACAACAATCCCTTGTGACAGCCCCACAGCCATGGTATCTGGGTGCTCCCACAAGTTTCTACACATTTTTCTCATTTTCTCAGGAACTTGAAAGATAGAAATCCACAAGATTGTAATGACATCAGAGAGGAAGTAGAAATAATACACAAAAGATGACAACTCATAGCAATAATATTGTCCCCAGGTTAAACACAATAACAGATAAACAGAGATAAACAAAGGAAGAAAGAGAGAAGAAAGAAAGAAAGGAAGAAAGAAAGAAAGAAAGAAAGAAAGAAAGAAAGAAAGAAAG
>PVKC010049840.1:0-10666 GCA_004027635.1 Crocidura indochinensis
TGATTATTACATACATGATTGTATTTGGGTTTCAGTCATGTAAAGAACACCACCCATCACCAGTGCAACGTTCCCATCACCATTGTCCCAAATCTCCCTCCTCCCCACCCAACCCCCTCCTGTACTATAGACAGGCACTCCATTTCCCTCATATGTTGTCATTATTAGGACAGTTCAAAATGTAGTTATTTATCTAACTGAACTCTTCACTCTTTGTGGTGAGCTTCATGAGGTGAGCTGGAACTTCCAGCTCTTTTCTCTTTTATGTCTAAAAATTATTACTGCAAGAATGTCTTTCATTTTTCTTAAAACCCATAGATGAGTGATACCATTCTGCATTTTTTCTCTCTCTCTCTGACTTATTTCACTCATCATAATAGATTCCATGTACATCCATGTATAGGAAAATGTCATGACCTCATCTCTCCTGACAGCTGCATAGTATTTCATTGTGTATATGTACCACAGTTTCTTTAGCCATTCTTCTGTTGAAGGGCATCTTGGTTGTTTCCAGACTCTTGCTATGGTAAATAGTGCTGCAATGAATATGGGTGTAAGGACGGGATTTTTG
Source organism: Crocidura indochinensis (assembly GCA_004027635.1). Lineage (NCBI taxonomy): Eukaryota > Metazoa > Chordata > Mammalia > Eulipotyphla > Soricidae > Crocidura > Crocidura indochinensis. The sequence goes on from PVKC010049840.1 coordinate 572, forward strand.
TATTGTATTTTTGTGTTCATAGGTTATATTCCTAGCAGTGGTATAGCTGGGTTGTATGGGAGCTCGATTTCCAGTTTCTGGAGAAAGCTCCATATCGCTTTCCATAAAGGTTGAACTAGACGGCATTCCCATCAGCAGTGGATAAGATTTCCTTTCTCTCCACATCCCCGCCAACACTGTTTGTTCTCATTCTTTGTGATATGTGCCATTCTCTGTGGTGTGAGGTGGTACCTCATAGTTGTTTTGATTTGCATCTCCCTGATGATTAGTGATGTGGAGCATTTTTTCATGTGTATTTTTGCTATTCGTTTTTCTTCTTTGTCAAAGTGTCTGTCCATTTCTTCTCCCCATTTTTTGATGGGATTAGATTTTTTTTCTTATAAAGTTCTGTCAGTGCCTTGCATATTTTGGAGATTAGCCCCTTATCTGATGGGTATTGGGTGAATAGTTTCCCCCACTCAGTGAGTGACTCTTGTATCCTGGGTGCTATTTCCTTTGAGGTGCAGAAGATTCTCAGCTTAATATATTCCTGTTAATCTATGCTTTCACCTGCTTGGAGAGTGCATTTTCCTCCTTGAATATGCCTGTAGTCTCAATGTTCTGGGGTGTTTTGCCTACATGTTATTCTTTATATCTTATGGTTTTGGGTCTGATATCAAGGTCTTTTATCCATATGGATTTTACCTTCGTATATGATGTTAGCTGGGGGTCTAAGTTAAATTTTTTGCAAGTGGCTAGCCAGTTGTGCCAACACCACTTGTTCAAGAGGCTTTCTTTGCTCCATTTAGAATTTCTTGCTCCTTTATCAAAAATTAGGTGGCTGTATGTCTGGGGAACACTTTCTGAGTATTCAAGTCTATTCCACTGATCTGAGGGCCTGTCCTTATTCCAGTACCATGCTGTTTTGATAACTATTGTTTTGTAGTAAAGTTTAAGGTTGGTGAAAGTAATTCCACCCATGTTATTTTTCCCAATGATTGCTTTAGCTATTCTAGGGTGTTTACTGTTCCAAATGAATTTCAAAAGTGCCTGATCCACTTCTTTGAAGTATGTCATGGGTATCTTTAGAGGGATCGCATTAAATATGTATAATGCCTTGGGTAGTATTGCCATTTTGATGATGTCAATACTGCCCATCCATGAGCAGGGTATGTGTTTCCATTTCCGCGTATCCTCTCTTATTTCCTGGAGCAGGGTTTTATAGTTTTCTTTGTATAGGTACTTCACATTTTTACTCAAGTTGATTCCAAGATATTTGAGATTGTGTGGCACTATTGTGAATGGGGTTGTTTTTTTAATGCCCATCTCTTCCTTATTACTACATTATAAAAATGCCATTGATTTTTGTGTGTTAATTTTGTAGCCTGTCACCTTGCTATATGAGTCTATTGTTTCCAGAAGCTTTTTGGTAGAGTCTTTAGGGTTTTCTAAGTAGAGTATCATGTCATCTGCAAAAAGTGAGAGCTTGACTTCTTCCTTTCCTATCTGGATTCCCTTGATATCTTTTTCGTGCCTAATTGCTATAGCAAGTACTTCCAGTGCTATGTTGAATAGGAGTGGTGAGAGGACAGCCTTGTCTTGTACCAGAATCTAGAGGGAAGGCATTTATTTTTTCTCCATTGAGGTTAATATTTGCCACTGGCTTGTGGTAGATGGCCTTAACTATATTGAGAAAGGTTACTTCCATTCCCATCTTGCTGAGAGTTTTGATCAAGAATGGGTGTTGAACCTTATCAAATGCTTTCTCTGCATCTATTGATATGATCCTGTGGTTTTTATTTTTCTTGTTGTTGATGATGTGTATTATGTTGATAGATTTCCGGATGTTACACCTGCCTTGCATTCCTGGGATGAAACCTACTTGATCGTAGTGGATGATCTACTTAATGAGGCATTGAATCCTATTTGCCAGGTTTTTGTTGAGGATCTTTGCATCTGCATTCATCAGCTATATTGATCTGCAATTTTCTTTTTTTGTTGCATCTCTGTCTGGTTTAGGTATCAGGGTGATGTTGGCTTCATAAAAGGTATTTGGAAGTATTTCCATTTTTTTGATTTCATGAAAGAGTCTTGCCAGGATTGGTAGTAGTTCCTCCTGGAAAGTTTGAAAGAATTCATTAGTGAATCCATCTGGGCCTGGGCTTTTGTTTTTGGGCAGACATTTGATTACCGTTTTAATTTTATCACTGGTGTTGGGGTCTTTAGATATGCTACATCCTCTTCCTTCAACTGTGGAAGATTATAAGAGTCCGAGTATTTATCCATTTCTTCTAGGCTCTCATTTTTTAGTGGCATAGAGCTTCTCAAAGTAGTTTCTGATTACCCTGCCATATCAGTAGTGATCTCTCCTTTTTCATTCCTGATACGAGTTATCAAGTTTCTCTCTCTTACTTTGCTAGGTTTGCCAGTAGTCTATCAATCTTGTTTATTTTTTTCAAAGAACCAACTTCTGCTTTCGTTGATCTTTTGGATTGTTTTATGGGTTTCCACTTCATTGATTTCTGCTCTCAGCTTTGTTATTTCCTTCTGCCTCCCTATTTTTGGGTCCTTTTGTTGAGCACTTTCTACTTCTATGAGCTGCATCATTAAGCTACTCAGGTAAGCCCCTTCTTCCTTCCTGATGTGTGCTTGCAAAGCTATAAATTTTCCTCTCAGTACAGCTTTTGCTGTGTCCCATAAGTTCTGATATTTTGTTTCTTCATTATTGTTTGTTTCCAGGAATCTTTTGATTTCCTCTTTGATTTCATCTCGGACCCACTGGTTATTCAGTATGAGGGTGTTTAACTTCCAGGTGTTAAAGTTCTTCTTTTGTGTTCCTTTGGAATTCACAAATAATTTCAGAGCCTTGTGTTCAGCAAAGGTAAGCTGCAAAATTTCTATCCTCTTGATATTATGCAGATATGTTTTATGTGCCAGCATGTAGTCTATCCTGGAAAATGTCCCATGTACATTGGAGAAGAATGTGTATCCAAGTTTCTGGGGATGAAGTGTCCTATATATATCCACTAGGCCTCTTTCTTCCAGTTCTCTCTTCAGGTTCAGCATATTCTTGTTGGGTTTCAGTATGGTTGACCTATACAGTGTTGACAAAGCTGTACTGAGGTGTCCCACAATTATTGTGTTGCTGTTGATGTTATTTTTCAGCTTTGTCAACAATTGTATCAAATATTTTGCTGGACCCTCATTCGGTGCATATATGTTTAGAAGCATGATTTCTTCCTGCTTTACATACCCCTTGATGAATATATAATGTCCATCTTTGTCCCTTACAACCTTTCTGAGTATAAAGTTAGCATTTTCTGATATTAGTATGGCCACTCCAGCTTTTTTATGGATGCTGTTTGCTTGGATAATATTCCTCCAGCCTTTTATTTTGAGTCTATGTTTGTTCTTACTATTCAGGTGCGTTTCTTGTAGACAACAGAAAGTTGGATCGAGTTTTTTGATCCATTTAGCTACTCTGTGTCTCTTAACTGGTGCATTTAGTCCATTGACATTGAGAGAAAGAATTGTCCTGGGATTTGCTGACATCTTTTTTTGGTTTTTGGGCCACACCCAGTGACGCTCAGGGATTACTCCTGGCTATGTGCTCAGAAGTCGCTCCTGGCAGGCACGGGGGACCATATGGGAACCGGGGGATCGAACCGTGGTCCATCCTACGCTAGCGCAGGCAAGGCAGCAGGCACTTTACCTCCTTCACCACCTCCTGGCTCCCTGCTGACACCTTTATATCAAAGTTTGATGTGTCTTTTGGTTAGTTTTGTCTTAAATTAGGTCTTTTAATTATTCCTCTTAAGTGTGGTTTTGAATCTGTAAAGTTTCTGAGCTGTTTTTTGTCTGTGAAACCATGTATTTTTCCTTCAAACCGGAAAGTGTGTTTTGCTGGGTTCAGAATTCTAGGTGAAGCATTCATTTCATTCAGTCTTGTCACAATATCCCACCACTGCTTTCTGGCCTTGAGTGTTTCTGGCGACAGGTCTGCTGTAAATCTCAAGGATGCTCCCTTGAATGTAATTTCCTTTTTTGATCTTGTTTTCAGAATTATATCTCTATCTGCGGATTCCGACATTGTGACTAGTATGTGTCTTGGGGTATTTTTTCTGGGGTTTCTTTTGGTTGGTACTCTTCTGGCATGCAGGATTTGATCACATACATTCTTTAGCTCTGGAAGTTTCTCTTTAATGATATTCTTGACTGTTGATTCTTCCTGGAAATTTTCTTCCTGGGTCTCTGGGACTCCAATGATTCTTAAGTTTTTTCTGTTGATCTTATCATAGACTTCTATTTTCATCTGTTCCCATTCTTTGACTATATTTTCCATTGCCTGTTCATTTGTTTTAAGGTTTTTTTCCAATTTCTCTCGCTGTATGGAGTTGTTATTTATCTCATCTTCCACAGCACCAATTCTAATCTCAGCTTCTTCTATCCTGGTGTTGAGCTTATCCATTTTGTCATTCAATTCATTTACTGAGTTTTTCAGGCCTGCTAGTTGACATGTTATTTCAGTTTGGAGTTTTGTGGTTTTTGTCTTCATATTTTCTTGGTTCTTATTACTGTTCTGTTCAACTCGATCCATGGTTTCTTTGAGTTCTTTGAGCATCTTCCATATTGCTTTTCTAAAGTCCTTTTCTGAGAGATTGATTAGTTCGTTGGTCATTTCTGGTCATCAGAATTGTCATCTTCGTTCTCTATGTCTGATGCTGTCCTGAGTTGTTTCCCCATTCTCACCCTTGTATTGTGGGTTTTTCTACGTGTTGTGGTGGTATTCATTGGGTAAGTGATGTACCAGGCCACACTCCTCTGGCTCTGCCCTTTCTGGGTGGGTTGATTTGCCCTTAGGAATGCTGATGAAATTGAGCCTCGGGCAGCGGCAGGAACACTGGTGAGACCGGATCTCAGGCAACTAGAAACCGTATGACCCAAGATGGCCTCTGAGCCCCTCTGAGTCTGAAAATAAATATTAAATTGAATGTTAGTGTTTTCATTCACATTATAAAAAATCTTAGAGTTATCTAAAGAGTCTGGAAAGTCAGAATCTGTTATTAGAAATTTTTCGAACTGTCAGATAGCTATAGTCATGAAGGAAAACAGACCTGTTCTTGCTTTCCAGTCAGTCACCATCAGACCACACCATTCATCCTCTAACAAACTTTTCTTTTATTCCTTTGTCTCTTCTTTTTGCTTTGCCTCTCCTCCAACTCTCTCACTTCTGCCTCTTTTTCCTCCTTACTGGGTACCAGTTTCAAAGGTACTGAACTTGGCCTCTGGCTTTATTATAAGAGCATCAAGTTTGGTCTTTTTGTAGGTTGCTTGAGAAGATCTCATTCCAAAAGTCATAAAGTAATGGTCCAAAGTTGAAATAATGGCTATAAATTCATTGTAGTTTTTCCTATCCTATGTTTTTTTTCTTTCAACTTGTTGTCATATGTTTTAAATTGAGGAAATTGTGGGCTCATCTCCTAAAAACCTCTAAGTCAAAAAGATAGTGTAGGAGTTTTTTATGTAGCTGGCTCTGGTTCAACTCTTATGACTCCCTTTAAGCAGCTACAGAGAGATCTGTGGATTTCCAGGTACCATAGGACCTGAGCAGCATCAAATCCATGGGTTCTTGCAGGAACTGCCAGTCTGATTTGATAAGAAACATTGGATGTAGTCCCAGTGTCCCCTGAGCACTACATGGGAGATACTCAGGAAATATCTCAGACTTCATGAAGACTTCATGATCACTATTAGATAGAAATCAGCTCCAAAGTTTCCTCTAAAGTCATTTCCATATTTTTTCTAGCCTTATAAATATTCCTGCCTCAGAACACCCAGACTTCTCGAACAAGATCATCTCTAAGACGAATAAAACTTTATGTTACTGCTGATTCCAGTTGACTAGTCCAATAGTATAATGTGTACTCATTATGGTATTTAAAAAAATCTTGGTCTCTACTTTGTCTTTCTGAAGTCTTTTCAGGAGAGAAGAAAATCAGACTCTAGCAATTGTAAAGTGGACAGTATTTTAAGGCACACTGATTTGTCAAGTAAGTAGAATGCCACAGATGCAGTTATTATGTAATGCATGAATCAATTACTGTGTTTAAACTAGCATTTTTTACAGGAAAAAAATCAAATGGTAGATGCTGAAAAAAATCTAACTCTATAAATACTTTTACTCTGATTTCTCTCTCTAGAATAATTCTAAATTCTGAGTCCAGGAGAAAGAAAACCCTTCACTCTTTTTCTTTACCTTCCCAAGGTTAGTTTAATTTCTCTCTGCTATTACTAGTATAGGATACTCCAATCAAACAAGTTTGTTTGTCAGTGTCTTTGCTCTTTCCTTTTCTTAGATTTCAAAGGGCCAGATCCTTCTGCTTTGGAGTTGCATCAAAGTTCACCTCTTTAGAGAACACTTTATCTACTCTTTACTCACAATAAAGTATCTTGATCAGAGAACACAGTGGACAAAGCAATTGTCTTGTCTTAGGCAGACCCAGGTTCAATCTTAGGGGCCACATATGATCCCCTGTAAGCCCTGGGCACAGACAGACATATCTATTACAAATAGAGAAATAGAAATAATAAAGTGTATGAATAAATTTTTGCTTCTAGAAACAGAGCCCATACCAATTGAATCTTGAAAGTGAGGATAAACTTGATATTGGAAAAATGGAGATGCAAATAATTCACTTCAAGTTTTTCTGTCATTGGCTTTGGTCACCTTATTTACACTTTTAAGGAACTTATAAGCCACCAAAAGTCTGTGTTAAAGTTAAAGCAGTGGTTCTCAAATTGTGGGGCAAGCCCCCAGGGGGGTTGAGGCTCCATAAAGGGGGGGGGCACATTTAAGGTTGTCCACTCTCTCCACTCTTATTCAATATAATCTTAGAAGTCCTAGCAATAGCAATCTGACAAGAGAAGGGAATTAAAGGAATCCAAATTGGGAAAGAGGAACTCAAATTATCCCATTTTGCTGATGATATGATATATATTGAAAACCCTAAAGAGACCACAATAAAACTCCTAGAAACAATTAACCAATACAGTAAAGTGGCTGGCTACAAAGTCAATACACAAAAGACAGTAGCATTTATCTACACAAATAATGAAGTAGAGGAGAGAGAGATTAAGAATTCAACTCCATTTAAAATAGTAACAAGAAACATTAAGTACCTAGAAATCAACCTTACAAGGGAAGTGAAAGACTTATACCAGGGAAACTTCAAAACACTTCAGAAAGAAATTGAAGAGGATCAAAGGAAATGAAGAACATCCCATGCTCATGGGTAGGTAGAATCAACATAGTCAAAATGACTATCCTACCCAAACTCCTATATAGATTTAATGCAATCCCCATCCAAATTCAGACATCATTCTTTAAAGACTTAGAACAATCAATCATAAAATTTATCTGGAACAAAAAAAGACCCAGGATAGCCAAACACATACTAAAAAACAAGAACCTGGGTGGCATCTCACTATCTAACCTGAAGCTATACTATAAAGCCATAGTGATCAAAACAGCATGGTACTGGTACTGGGACAGAGCCTCAGACCAGTGGGTTAGAATAGAATTTCCAGACATAAACCCCCAGGTATACAGTCAACTAATATTTGACAAAAGCACCAAGAACTTGAAATGGGACAAAGAAAGTCTCTTCAAAACAAATGGAACTGCACCAAACTAAAAGCTTCTGCATGGCAAAAGAAACCATACTTAACACAAGAAGACAGTTAACTGAATGGGAAAAAATCATTGCATTCAACTTGTCAGATAAAGGGCTGATGTCCAGAATATACAAAGCACTCAGAAAGATGAGCTCCACAAAGCCAAATAAAACTATAGAGAAATGGGAGATGAAATGAATAGACACTTCTCCAAAGAAGATCGAAAGATGGCCAACAAACACATGAAAACATGTTCACCTTCACTCATCATTAGAGAAATCCAAATCAAGACAACAATGAGGTACCACCTCACACCAGTGAGGATGGCTCATATCAAAAATAATGGGAACAATCTATGTTGGTGGGGATGCGGCAAGAAAGGCACTCTCATCCACTGTTGGTGGGAATGCCCCCTAGTTCGACCACTATGGAGAACAGTCTGGAGAGTGCTTAAGAAACTCAGAATCGAGCTGCCATTTGACCCAGCAATTGCTCTCCTAGGTATCTACCCCCAAGTCGAAAGAACTTTCATCCCAAAATATGTGTGCACCCCAATATTTATTGCAGCACTCAGCATAATAGCCAAGTCTTGAAATCCAACAACAGATGAATGGATCATTAAGATGTGGTATCTATATGCAATGGAATATTACATGGCAGTCAGAAATGATACAATCACAGACTTTGCACCAACATGGATGGGCCTAGAACATATTATGTTAAACGAAGTAAGCCAGAAGATGAAAGATAAACACAGAATGGTAGCACTATTCTGAAGCACCTAGAAACTACACCATATATAGAACTAATATTCAAAGATCAAATAATAGGATTAAACAGGGTAGAAAGTCCAAACACTGTAACATTACACATATTTTGGGGAGTAGTGACCAAAACACATGAAAGAGGAACAACATATACTCCAGACCACACATTATACCATAAAGAAATCAGCAACAGGTGCTGGTGAAGTGGCACTAGAGGTAAGGTGCCTGCTTTGCAAGCACTAGTCAAGGAAGAACCACGGTTTGATTCCCCAGCACCCCATATGGTTCCCCCAAGGGGCGATTTCTGACTGTTTAACCAGGAGTAACACCTGAGCATCAAATGGGTGTGGCCTGAAAAACCAAAAAAAAAAATAAGAAAAAGAAAAAAGAAATCAGCAATAACAACGTAGAGAGAACAGGTAAAAATCAGCTGGTTACCACAAAGGCCCATAATAATCTCTTAGGGATCCTATACAAGAGTACAGGTAAAGAATACCATGGGAAATGACTGAATCCAAGGGAAGCATTTCAGAATAATAGGTGTAAATGCCTTAAGCTTACTATATTTAAAATAACCTCTCAGCTTTTCAGTCCACAGGCTTTCTTGGATATAAAGGGTGGACAACCTAAGATGACACCTTGGAGCTAAGCTACAAGAGATACCATACCCAGGTTGTGGTATGAAATCATCTCGATAAAACACTTAAACATACCCTTCTTCTCTAGGTTATACCTTCTTTTAGGACCTGAAACATATGACCAGTCAGACCACCATAGCAGCAACTGTGACCTACAGACTTATACTAACGGGGCCTACTCATCAAACATATCCAAGCAAAAGAACATGCCCATGCTCTTCTCTCCTATCTTCTCACTTCTCTTTCTTCTTTTTTCTTTCTCTTTTCCTAGTTAATCTTATTTTCTGCCCCTTCCATATACTTCCCTCTTTCCACCTTCTAGGAATCTGACTATCCATTCACCCCTCAATCCCATCCAGATTTTCCTTCTTATTAAAATTCTTCACCCCCAATTCTTAATCTACTAGGCATCTACTACCCTAACGATCCAGTACCCAGCACTCAAGTGAAGGGACACCCACTCAAACCCGTACCTCGTCCCCAGCTGGAAAAGACAACCAACACCACCGCTGACTCAAGCTGTGTGACCCTCCCTACCAACCCTTCCTAACGTGAACTATTGCTGGATACTGGACTTATCCCTAAAAGGTCTCCCAATGCAAGAACTCTACCCAAGACTCCCCTGTCACAAATGTTTTTCCAATCTCAAGAAGGACAGGGTATGCGATGAAAAGGTGTTTGGGAACCAACACCCCACAAGAGAATCTCAAAAGACAATGGGGAAGCCTATACTTCCATCATAAGTATATGATGGGAATAATAATACCTCTTTATTTTTCACTCCAGTTCTTTACTTATTTTTTTACTTCAGTTTTTTAAATCATTTTTCTTTTTCTTTTTCTTTTCTTTTTTTTTTTTTTTTGGTTTTTGGGCCACACTCAGTGACGCTCAAGGGTTACTCCTGGCTATCTGCTCAGAAGTCGCCCCTGGCCTGGCCTGGGGGACCATATGGGGCACGGGGGATCGAACCGCGGTCCGTCCAAGGCTAGCGCGATAAGGCAGGCACCTTACCTTCAGCGCCACCGCCCGGCCCCTAA
>PVKC010049841.1:0-10578 GCA_004027635.1 Crocidura indochinensis
TCATGTTTAAAAAGAAAAGTAAGATAGTTAGCCATAAACACCAAAATACATGCTTCATAACATTACCATATTATATTATTTTGGAATTTCAATAAATATTTAGACATATACCAAGGAACTGTCAATTAATTTTACTGCCCATGTTTCTCCATTTCATTTTATATGACTTTGAAAAGAAAAGGATTTTGAGCATTTAACATTTATGTTCAGGGAAATTTAATTTTCCACAGTGCTTAAAAAGACTTTATGTTCTATCAATAAAAATGGCTTAGAATTTTTAGCTACAAACTTTAGATGCAGATAATAAAAACTATTTTTAAAAGAGAATCTTCAGGGGGAAATGGAGAGATAATAAAGTGAGTAGGTCACTTGTCTTACACACAGCCCACTAAATTTTAAACATCAACATCCCATATGGTTCTCTGACCACTAGCAGGATTAATTCCAGAGCTCAGAGACTGAAGTGGACCCCAAACGAACATTTTTTGTTTTGTTTTTGGGCCACAACCAGTGGTGTTCAGGGATTACTCCTGGCTATCTGCTCAGAAATAGACCCTGTCAGGCACAGGGGACCATATGGGACACTGGGATTTGAACCAATGACCTTCTGCATGAAAGACAAACGGCTTACCTCCATGCTATCTCTCCAGTCCCAAACATTTTTTAAAGATTATTTGAAAATCTATGTATAAAAGGATATTTTCAAATGAGTGGAAGAATGATTAGAATGCTAGGATATATTTGCAAATTATGTATATAACAATATATATAACACATATATATAATAAGCATATATATGTTAATATTCTGAGATTATTTTAAAACAACCTCATGTTCAACAACAAAAATATAAACAACTTAATTATTAGAAAATGGTTTTGAATATACATTTTACCAAAAAGTGGACACAAATGCCTAACACCTACATGAAAAAATGCTTTATGCTATTCTTTTTGAAATGTGCATACTATTATAAGATGGCAGCTTTTGTTCATAAACAAAGTGAGTATCAACAACAACAACAACAACAACAAAATAGATGTTAGAAAGGATATAAGGACATTAGATTCCCAGTGCATTTCTGATTTGATTGTAAAACAATGCAGACACTGTGGGAAATGGTCTATAGGGATTCTTCAAATTAGTTCCAGAAAAAAAGAATAGTTCCAATTTGAGCTCTGTTTTTTGTTATTGTTGTGTTCTGCAGCATATAAGATATTCATGCTAATGAGTTTCATGACCCGTAGCAAGATTTAACCAATATCTATATATTGTGTAAGAAACAATTTTCTTAGAAAAAAATTTTTGACTGATACTTAAAAAATTTTAAGCAAAAATTTCCAATTTATTTGGTTTTGCTTTGGGCCACACTCAGTGGTGCTGTAGTGCTCAGGAGTTACTCCTGACTTTGTACTCAGGAATTACTCCTTGTAGGATCAGGGGATCAGATGAGATGTCAGGGGTCAAACCAGGGTCAGCCTGTGCATGACAAGAGTTCAAACCACTATACTATCTCTCCAACGCCCTTTCTTTAATTTTTTAATTTGAAATACTTGCAAATGGGGCTAAAGAGTTTTCTTAAGAGTTTGAGCATATAGTTTACATATAGAAAGCCCAAATTGTTCCTAGCCTCATATGCATATGTTCTCACAAACAATATCTAGGAGAGCCTGGGGACACCATTCAATGTGGACCCAAAAAAGAATCAAAAGTTTAAAATCATGCAAATAATAATAATAAATATTTAATTATTTTAAATGATGCTCTGCATCACTGATCACCAGGGACATGCAAATCAAAACAATGAGTTTCACAATAGTGAGACTATTGTACACTACAGAGAAAACAAACACAAACAGTATTGGTATGAATATGTGGAATAAAGAAATCCTCATTGAGTTCTGTGGGAATGTTGACCTGTTTGCTTTTTAAAAAACAGTCTAGACCCCTTTAAAATAGTATAGTAATGGGGTTTCCATATAATGCACCAATTCCATTTCTTTTTTTTTTTTTTTTGGCCACACTCGGTGACACTCAGGGTTACTCCTGGCGCTCAGAAATCGCTCCTGGCTTGGGGGACCATAAGGGATGCTGGGGGTTGAACCATGGTTCATCCTAGGCTGGCACGTGCAAGGCAGGCACCTTATCACTTGTGCCACTGCTTTGGCCCCAGAAATTCCAATTCATAGCTTCTATATGCTTTTGGCCATGTGTATGTCTTCTTTGAGAGACTTTTTGTTAATCTCTTCCCCCAATTTTTATGGTCCTGGTTGTTTTTTTTTTTGCTTATTAACTTCTACCAATGCTTTTTGTATCTTGAATATACATTTGTCATATGAGAGGTAGAAAAAATTTTTCTCCAGTCTGTGAGATATCTTCTAATTAAAGTTTTTTTATTTTATCAAAACACGTGATATACAGAGTCCATCAGAGTTGAATTTCAGATAAACAATGAATCAGAGCTCTTCCCACCACCAGTGTTAACCTCCTTCTAGCAATGGACCCAGAGAGCATCCAATTCCACCACCCTTTGCCCCCTGCCTGCCAGGATAATAGACCCATTTAAGTTTAGGATTGTTAAAGTTTAGGTCCCTCGATTCTATTATCTTGACTTTGGTTTGAATATTTAAATTTGTTCTTGCTTATTTCCCTGCCAATGCATCCGAGATCACTTGGTCCCTGGCCCCCAGCCTTTCTTAATCAGCAATGGCTCTGGGACCAAGAAGGAGACTGAGAAAAAAAACACATAAAGACAGTCCAGTTTGCATTCGGTGGAAGGGATTAAGGCATGAGTTCTCTCTTCCCTCCCAGACACAAACCTGGCTGACCCCATAGGACAGATAATCAGTGATGACATTGGAACCCAGATAATATCTGAGGGAAGACTGGAAAGAAGGCCCATTCATGCTTGCTGAAGGGAATTAGGCAAGATATTTTAGCCAATGATGTTAATGCAAAAAGTACTTAGACTATTTTAGTATCATTATTCTTTGCTTCTATTTGTTTCGTGAAAGGTATTAAAATTCTTTAATATATCTTTACATTTAATGACATGAATCTTCTAATTTGGTTTTCCTCAATATGATTTTGTGGTCTAAGAATTCAAGATTTTTTAAAAATTTGTATTGTGGTCAAAGTGAATTACAAATCTTTCACAGTAATATTTAAGGCACATAGTGACAACACCAGTGTTGTCCTCCCTTCACCCCTGTTCCCTACATGCACCCCATATATCCCTCCTTTACCCCTGTAATGTTAGTGTAATTGTTCCCCACTTGTCCAGCTTGTTGTGGATTGGGTATTAATTCTGTTGTCATTGACTTTGGGTTTGGTGTTCAAGTCTGATAATTTTTAATTAATACTAAATATTTATGTTCATATGACAGTTTGATCTTGGTAGCATCCATGTCCATATGCTCAAATTATGAGACTGAACAATATGATTCCAGTAATGTGGTTCTGTTGGAGATATAAGAAAAGAGAAGGGAGAAGAAAAGAAAGAACAAAAACAAACAATAAAACCTAGGAGTCAATCTAGGTGTTATGAGTATTCATTTAGAAGAAGAAAGAGAAAAAGAAGAAAAAGGTAACAAAGCAAAGCAAAACAAAAATAAGCAAAAAAGAATAAGGCAGTAACAACAAAAGTACAAAAAGAAAAAAAGAACAAACCATACACCAAAACCATCAACTATGAAGAAATAAACAAAACAAAACAAAAACAAAACAGTCAAAAAACCCCAAACCAGCAACTACTTAAAAAGGATGTACTTCTTCTTCTTCTTGGTGTGTGTGTGTGTGTGTGTGTGTGTGTGTGTGTAAAGGCACAGTAAATATTGGGGAAATTAGAACGGGAATTTCCTTGGCCTAAGAGATACAGGGTTTCTCTGCCCTTGAAGCATACTGCCATGGGAACATTTACAGGTTCCATACACACTCATTTTCACACCCCAAGGTCTTTTTATGATATCAGGAAACTTTCCGCTCAGTTGTGGGTGATATAATCAGGTCTCTCTAACTCAATATCTTGATATTACACAGGTCATAGGAAAAAGCCTAGGGATAGTCTTTCTTTATAGTTTTACAAGTTCTGCTCCATCACTGTTGTTGTAATCACTCTTCTGTAAATAGTGGTCTTGGTTTTTTCTCAAATCCTAGGACAGAACCTAGGTTATAGTCTTTCAGCTTGTTCCAGAAGTTCTGCTCAGTCGTAGTTGTCAAAGTTAGATCTCTAAAATTAGAAATCTTAGCTTTTGTAAGAATCCTAGGCTGAGGTCTAAGCTAGGAACTTTCTCATTGGACCCTAAATAGGTTCTTTCATGTCCATGTGTGTCAGAGTCAGTCTTCTGAAGTTAGCAATTTTTGTTTTTGCATAGAGCAAAGGATGATGTGTCTTCTGATGGCACCATACCTTTTGGTGATGAAATAGGGCAACCTTCTTTTAGATCAAGTTGTTGCTGTTTCCTCATGTCAGGATGTCACATTTAAACTGTTGCAAGTTAGTGCCAGAGCAGTGTATGGAATTTCACCAGGAGTTTGGTTCCTGCTGCTATGGCTAGGACCTGTGTCAGTTTCACGTCTGGGATCTGGGATTTGGGATTGGAACTAGCTGTTCATTCACAATGAGTCTAAGTTGGGTACAGATGACACACGTTCAGGGTGGGAGGCATCTCCATATTATAAAAAGTATGGGTTCTTTGTATTCCTAAGATATATACCTAGGAGTGGAATAGCTGGATCAAATCTTTATGTCTTGTTGAGTTTGAGAAATGATTTGCAGTCATAAGAGATCAGCTACTGTACTTGGGCTGGGGGTCTTTCTGGGGCTGAATTGTGCAACAGTCTATGATTAGGAGGGTGAGAAGAAGGACGTGAAGCACAAGTCGATAGGAATGTTGTTTGTAGTTTTTTGCCAAGGAATTTGTCTTTTTTTTAATTTTTAATTTTTAATTATTAGAACAAAGATGTAAAGAAAGAGGACAAAGTAAAGTTATAGTGAAAGGACGATCACCCATAAACAGAATTCTCAGTAGTCCCATTGCTGATATTTAACTTTAAACTTTCAGCCAAAGAACATTAAGAAAGATAAAACAGAACCCATGCACACTTACTTTGTCCCTCAAGCCCCTAGATTGTAATACATAATGTTTCTTAGCAGCACACAAAGCAATCTAAAGCCATTAATCTTATGTAACTCCTTAAACATTGCAGCCAAAGTACTTTTTTACATTTCCATGCACATGCATATTAGTTTAAGTTAACTTCAAAAGTTTAAGTGGGTTGTTTTTCTTAAAGATTAGAGTCAAAGGAGCACAGTAAAAAACAGTGTTAGATTGGCAATCATTGTTTGCATAGGTACACCAAAATATGAGGGACATGGAAAAAAAAGCCTTAGCTGAATACAAGGAGACCCTACCCCTGAAGTTTCCTGGTATAAGGCCAACTCTAGGCTCCAGGCAAACTATTTTGTCCAATCCAAGTCATTGTTTGTAGTGCCAATACACTTTTATTTTCCACATAGTCTCTGTTGTTGGTATCATGTTTCTGTATTCAAGATCCTGGAATCTGCATATCCTACATTGCAGTCAGGATGGTGCAGAGCGTCCTCTCATTTCACCTCACAATTAAAGGGCAATGCAGAGAGCCCTGTCCTATAAGCAGGTTGTTGTTGTTGTCAAGTCTTCTTAGTGTTAAGGGAAGTCTCTTTTGAGCAGGTCAATGTCAGAGCAGTGGTATGGTCTTTCTTGGTAGAGGATTGCTTCCAGGTGTTGTTACAAAAAACCTTGGACGTTTTGTAGATAGCTTCCCTGGTTCAGGGGTGAATGGAGGATGCCCATTCTTCTGAGGCCTGTGCCAGGTTATTGTATCAATGTTCAGGGTGTAAGGTCCCATTGCACTACAAGATTTGTGTGTTCCAACCTCTAGTAGATAAGAAATTATTTTATGTATCATATTTTCCCATTTTAATGTGCCTATGCAAACAAAGAACAATGCCACATGGCGTTATCGGTGCATATGGGGGCCATAAGAACAAGTCCAACAATCCCCATGACATGGTTCAATCATAAGCATTAAACTGAGGCTTTCACCAAAATTCCTTATTGAACAGCTCATACAGAGAAGACAAGATAAAAAGTGGGTAGAATCGTCACGGTAAAGAATATTTAGAAAGAGTTATATCTGTCAAAGAAAATACACATAAAATATTCAAAATACATATGTGTCCATTTTATGTCTTTTGAAATAGTTGGGGGTAGTTAAATCCAATGCACGACTTTGGTCTGTGATTAGGACTGTGTAGTAGTGAAGTCAAAAAAGGTAAATGTGGGGTACTGATGGTTGGGGGTGAGAGAGTAAGGAGTAATAATGAGCTTTGTAGGGATTGTGCAAAAGGGCAGAATGTGTTGGGGCAGGAGGTCGGTCTTGGTGCCTAATAAGTTAAGAACTGAGGGCGACGAGGGTTAATTAAGGGGAAGATAACGAATCCAGATTGGGAGATGAGGGAATAGAAGGGGCTCTGGTGTGGGGGAGGGGAAATATATCAGAGGGGTTATATGCATTGTATAGATGAATTGTTTATGGATTAGACTTGGCAGTCAGAGAGGACCACTGTATAGGAAGTCATGTCTACATATACACTGATTTTAGAGACCTATTTGAATGTTATCCTCCAAATCTAGGGCATTCCATTTTTTCCCTAGAAACACTCGAGAATTAAGAACATTTTTTGGGTGTTGTTAAAAAGTATATATGAGCCCGCACGCTTTTGAAAATGAATACTAGTAAGAAAAGAACTCCTGAATGGGGTCCAGTATGCAGATAGGAGTTATTATTGAAATATGACATAAAATTAACTTTATATATATGTTTTTACTTTATATATATAAATATATATAGTAATATAATAAATATAAATAATATATATAAATATATATAATATATAATATATAATATATATATAATATATATAAAGTAAAGACATATACATAAAGTTAATTTTATGTCATATTTCAATAAAATTTTTTTGTGAAAGCTAATATAGAAAAATAAAAGGAATTTGCAGTAGTTTGGAGACTACATTACCAAAATAAACTTGCAAAAAATAACTACTTGCTTAATTACTACAAAGATGCATATGTAAACTAATTCAAGAGGAAATTTTCAGCTGTTAATTAATGAATGAAAGGAATGATGTTAAATAGGTGAAATAATTGCCAGACAGATAGCTCAAATGACTGAATCCAAATTATACACTCTGGAGGATTTGATTCCTGGCACCTCACGGTCGCCTGAGCACAGAGAGATATGAGTCCTGAGGAAAGAGCTGGGATTTCTCCTTGAGCATATAGGATGTAGACCTAGAACAGCCAATAAGAAATAGATTAAGGCAAAGTCATGCCTTTGTAAATAAAATTTTATATATAGAAAATTCACAGAAGTTAACAAAAAATCATGAAAATGCATGAAAAGTTTAAAATAATATTATTAAATTAAAAAATTAAAGTTATGTTGTATATCAGTAACAGCTACTTTGATAGCATAATTTAAAAATCCTACTTAAACTCTAAGTATATAAGTTGATATAATAGAAAATATTATAAATGCCCCACATTCTATTTTTGTTTTGGGGAACACTCAACTGAGTTCAGGGCTTACTTCTGGTTCTTCCTCAAAGATAACTCCTAGTAGTGTTCAGGGAACCATATGAAGTTTAGGTTTTAAATCTGAATCATTTGTAAGGCATGTGCCTTAATTGCTGGTACAAGTTGGACAATGTTCAACAACTTAAGATACAAATTAATAATAAAAAAAATTGGCTTCTTTTGTTGAAGAAGCCTCTATCATGAGAAAAATGGTAACAGTATAGATATGGTAATTCTCCCCAAATTAAATGATAAATTATACATAGCTGTAAAATAACACAAGCACAGCTTTCTTAAAACATACCAAGGTATCTGATTGTATGTAAAGGACAAGGGTTTGAAAAGTTATTTAAAGGATTATGTGAAGAGTAGTCATATCATTTTGAAAAGTAATAACAGGAACTTCTTCATCAGATATAAAATGTATTGACTGATTTAAAGCACTTTGTAATCAGAATAGTGTTACTCAGATATGTGTTTCTGCTACAAAATAGATTAGAAAAAGATACATACATTAAATATACATGAGAGACCTATATCATAATTTTAAATCACTTAAAAAAGATAGAAGACATTAGAAAATATAAAAATATCTTATGTCATGGATTGGAAGAATCAATATTATTAAAATGACTATAATAAGCTATTATATAGAGTCAATGCAATCTCCATTCACATTCAGAAAACATTCTTCAAGGATCTAGGAAAGTAAATAATAAATTTTGTATGAAATCAGAAGATGCCAAAAATATTCGAAGACATTTACAAAAAAGAACTGAAAAGGCATCTAATTACCTAATTTTTAACTGTATTATTAAGCTATAGTAATTGAAATTGCCTGATACTTTGTAGAATAACAGCCCTTGATGGGGGCTGGATGGTGATGGATGAATGGTGAGGCCTTTCTCTCCTGGCCCAGGCCATGCATCCGCAACCCCCTTCAGTTAGTAGGTCTGCAGGTTCAGGATAGCGGTGAGGAAATGATCCGCAGATAGGTTTCAGGATACATCAGCTTTATATAGGCCCTATCCAATACATGTGGCTCCTAAGCTTAAACATTTTATGCTGGGTTCATGGTCAGCCCTGGCATCTCAACCTCTTTCAACCATCTCCTCTCCTGCTGCTTCTCCCTTGCTCAATCTCTCTCCATCCATCCTTCAAATCCTCTTTCTGCCCCTGAGACAAATCTCTTGATACCATCGAAAGTCCTCTCCCAGAAATGGGCAGGTCTTACTATCAGATAAGATTACAAAGAAAGAATGGGAATGGGGGTAAAAGTACTTGAATAAAGATAAGCTCTCTGATCAATGGATCAGAATCAAATACCTAAAAAACAACCCATATATATGGAGAGTTAATTATTGATAAAGGAACTGAGAACATAAAATAGAGTAAATATAATCTCTTCATCAAATGTTGCTTAGAAAACTGGTTAACTATATGTAAGAAATTAAAACTCCATTTATATCTCACATTTTACACAAAAAGCACTTCAAAGAGAATCAAAGATCTAGAGATCCAATAAAAAACTATAAAGTACACTGAATAAAATAAAGTCAGAATGCTCCAACAGGTCTCAAAGGTGTCCTCATTAATACAATGCCACTAGCAAATGAAACAAAATAAGCAAATGGAATTACATCAAATTAAAGAGTTCTGCATAGTGAAAGTAAAATGGGCTAAACCTAAAACACAGAAAACTGAATGGAATAAAACAGTATTTGCATTCAATAGTTCAGATAAAGGCTTAACATCTAGGATATATAAAGTGTTAAGATTAACAAAAACAAATACATTTTTATCATAAAATGGGGAATGGGAAAAGGAAATGAACAGATGCTTTTAAAAGTAAGATAACTGGGTTGTTAATAGGTACATTTAATAAATGCTCAGTATTACTAATCCTTAGAGAAATACAAAAAAGACAACATTGAGATATCATCTTACAAAGGTAATAATGATACATAAGAAAATAGTAGGAAATTTTGTGCTGGCAGGGTTTGCTAAAAATATCATTCATTGCTGGTGGGAACCCCTGTGGAAAACAGTATGGAGAGTCCTTGTAAGTTAAGAATTTAGCTACCATATGATGCAACAATTCCACTTTAGGTATCTATTCCCAGAACTTAAAAACATTCATTCAAAAGGACATATGCATTTTATTGTTCATTGCTTCATTTAGTACAATAGCTAAAATATGTAATTTAGGCCACCTAACCTCAGTGTCCAACTACAGATGAATGGATTATGAAGATATAGTATATAAACAAAATGAAATACTATGTAGTTAGTTGTAAGGAACGATGAAAGCATGCAATTTTCTGTAACCTATTTGGAACTGGAAGATATCATGTTGAATGGAGTAAGTCACAAGAGGAAAGACAAACACAGGATGATCTCACAAATTAATTGTATTAGGTAATGTAGTAAAGGGGAGATTCTTTATATCATCCTTAACTCTAGCTAGCTTTTTATTGGAACTTATTTCTAAGATATGAGGAAAGTGGTAGAAAGAAGTACATGTTCAAAAGAGAACATAGGCTTCAAGCAAATAAGCAAAGATACCTGAGACAAGCAAGTGAAATACATGTTCAAGGAATGACATCTGCTTGTAGAGTAAAACTAGAATTACTTCAATATTGACTACTTGCTGACATGCCTATGGTCATTTAAATTGTTAAATGTCGGGCAATTGTGAATACTTTACGATTTGTGTACACAATATAAAGTAGACATACCGTTAAATACCTAGAAGAGACATTTTGATTCATATGTTCAGTCTATTGTTAGTTTTCTAAGAAATTTTCAATCTGTTTTACAAAAGGTTGTACCAATTTGCACTCTCAAAACAAGGTGGAAAATATATAGTTGCACTGCATCCTTACCAGGATTTGGATTATAGTTATTGCTAAATTAAACCACTAAGGCATGTGTATGG
>PVKC010049842.1:0-10666 GCA_004027635.1 Crocidura indochinensis
GGGCCCTATGACAATGACAGTTGGAAATTATCACTTTAAATAAGAACTGGGTACTGAAATGAGTAAGTAGTAAGCATGACACACTATTAGTAACAGTACAGAAAACCCCAGTGCTTAAATAGGAGAGAGAGAGAGAGAGAGAGAGAGAGAGAGAGAGAGAGAGAGAGAGAGAGAGAGAGAGAGAGAGAGAGAATAGAAAAAAATGTATCTGCCATAGAGCCAGGCTGGCAGATGAGGGCACAGGAAGAAAACTGAGCACATAAGAGGCAGAATATGAATACTAATAAAGGGTTGGGTGTTAAAATGCTGTATGACTGAAACTCAAACATCAAACTTTTCAATTTTGTATCTCAAACTCAAACATCAAACTTTTCAATTTTGTATCTCACAGTGATTCAATTTTTTTTTAAAGTGCTATCTTCATCCAATTCAGACCCCAGTCTCTTTAACTATGCCACCCTGTCCCTGTGCCCATGGCTCAGAAAGATGTCACATCTGAAATTCATCCAATATCTGATCCCAGGTGCATCATGCTGTGGGTGCGACTTGCCCTCCTGGAGCTGAAACTGTACATTTCAGCTTTTTAACTTTACCATAAGCCCCTATCCTGGAAAGTGGCCACATCTAACCTCTAAACCCAAAAAACATGTGTGGAAGCTAGTGCACAAATACATTTCTAATTATATTCCCTACATGCAGGCACGTGGAACATATCATTCGTATTTCTCAAGCAGTTTACTGCACCAAAGCTCTGTTAGTCCAATAGAATAACTAGTTAAATTTTTTTCTAAGTACTCAACCAACTCTGCATGGAAATGAAGATAATCTGAAAGGTAGATCTATTAGTAGTTGCTAAATGATAGAAACAGTTTAATAGATCACTTCTCAAGTAATGAAGAATTAAAACTTCACAATTTCCACCCACACAAACATAAAGAACAATGGAGAAACTTAAGAAACTCAATTGTAATTGCAGCTAGGGAGAGAAATCTAGGCAAATCTACAATTCCATCAAAACACTTAAGCCTGAATAGTATCCCCTGAGCACTATCAGGAGTGCTCAGGACTATGAGCCAGGGTTACTCCTGGCTATGTGCTCAGAAATTGCCCCTGGCTTGGGGGGACCACATGGGACACCAGGGGATTGTCCATTGTCTCCACTCTTGTTCAACATAGTATTAAAAGTCCTAGCAATAGCAATTAGGCAAGAAAAGAAAATCAATGGAATCTAAGTTGGAAAAGGGGAAGTAAACCATATCTATTTGCAGATGACATGATAATATACACTGAAGACCCTTAAAGAGTTCACAAAAAAGCTCCTTGAAACAATTAACCAATACAACAAAGTGGACAGCTACAAATCAATATACAAAAATAGTTTGCATTTTTTATACAAATAATGAGTTGGAGGAGAAAAAGATCAAAGACTCCATCCCATTTAAAATATCCCATTTTGATGTCAAAAGTATTAAATACCTAAGAATCAACTTAACAATAGAGGTCAAAGACTTAAACATTTCAAAACTATTAAGAAATTGAAGACCTAAGGAAATAGAAAAGCATTCCATGCTTATGCATTGGAAGAATCAATATTACCAAGACAACCATCTGACCTTACTCTTATATAGATTCAATGCAATCCCTATCCAAATTCAGATAATATTCTTCAAGGACTTAGAACAGTCAATTATAAAGCTTGTGTGGAACCATTAAAATCCCTGGATAGCCAAAACCATACCGAAATACTGAATAACTGTAAATCACAATGCTTCAAATGAAAAAAAATATTTTTAAAAAGTGTTCATTGCTTTCCTGGGTTCCAGGTGGGAATTTTTAAAACATGAAAATTTCTAGAGTGATAGCAGTGAGTGAGTGACCTAATGAGCTTGACAAGATTGGCTCCCAGGTGGCTGTCCCGATGAGTGGGAGCAGATCACTAGAAAGCTCAACCACATAATTAGAAGGTGTGGCCACTAAGTCTGACCTTTGGGGATGAGTAAGAGGTTACTAGAGACTGAGTTCAACCATAGTTCCAATGATTTAATCAAGCATGCCCTTCACAAGATTTTCAACAAAAGCTCACTAATAGCACTAATGTTCAGAGAAGATTACTGGCTGGGGACCATGCTGATCTGCCAGGAGAGCACTGCATCCTAACTCCATAAAGGCACTGCAGGGAAACACTTGCTGGTCCCAGATCTCTTCTTTTGGTTGGCCCTCCTGATGGGCATCCTTTAAAAAAACTCAGCAGGATTTTGGGAGTCATTATAACAATCATTGAGTCCTAGAGAGTCATTGGAACCTTCGAATTCACAGTCAATTAGGAGTGCTAGCAGCATGGGGACCCTTCGAAGTGTAGCTGTTATCTGAAATAAGTGCAGTTTGGTTGGAAACAGTCTTAACTTGTGGGCTATACACTAGCTTGATATGGAATGGGCTTAGTTGGGGTTGAACTCCTTCAGGGTTTATATACCATTCAGGGTCCGAACCTGGTGAGTTTGGGGAACGTTAGTACAGGATGCAAGAGAAGAGAGTTTTGGTGGTAGATTTAATATAAAATGGATGGAGTGTGAACTCCAAGATTCTTTTAAAGTCCTGAGCCTTTTCCAAGGCTCTGGAAGAACCTGTTACTTAGAAAAAGTCAAACATTTTTGTTTAGGTCGATTTAAAAAGCTTCACCTCAAAATCCCTCCAGCCTCTCCCCAAGTCACTCAGTCACCAGTGTGCCAAATCTAGATAACTTTTAGTGGTTTCCAACTTTTCTATACCTGTGAATTGGCAACTGGTTCTCAGGTCTATGATCAAAAACCACTGTCAATTACATGGCAATAAATCCAAAGGGGATCAGCAGGAAATTTCTGCGGACTGGAAGCTTGAAACCACTGCCCATCTTGTCTTGGTCTTTTCAGCATCACGTGAAGAAAGCAACCGTCCAGGGCTGAAAAGATGATAGGACAGCAGCTAAAGTTGCTTGCCCTGCACTTGGCACACCTGGTTTCCCAAATGGTTCCCCAAGCACCACCAGGAATAATTACTGAGTATAGAGCCAGGAGTAAGCCCCAAAACCAAACCAAACCAAACAAAAAGGAAAGTAGTCTTGGGATGGAGCACAAATTGGAGGATCTCTGCAAACAAAAAATATAGTTTTGCTCCTTAAGAGACATTCAGGCCAGCCTCTTGGCACAGTCACTACAGAAAATGTGGTTTAAACATAGGATGGAAAGCTGCTCCTTCGGTTCAGTTGCCTTCCAACTCTAGGGTTCTATCTATCTTCAATACCTCTGCCAAGCCAGCTTTGTACAACATTGCCAGGAGAAAGAAGAATTATTTTAGCCCTGTTATAGCATTTCTTACATGACAGTCTTTGCCAAATTCCCTTTCAAGGCTATGTTGGCTGAGTTCACTCAATGTGTTCAATCATAAGCCAGTAGAAAACAGCTCTTCACAACCAGGCCTTGAATACAATCTTACTATATATAAAAAGAGAGCTTTTATTAAATAGGACTGCTGCTGGTAGACAAGAAAACAAATGAGAGTGACCAATAATTTTCAAAGCTAAGATCACAGAGCATTCTGCATTAATTGCATTAATTGCATCATTCCGATTAGAAGCAAATTTCTAGCTCATGCAAAATATGAAATAATGGTTTTCCAAACACTGTACTACAAGGAGATAATGCCACAACAAAACTTAATTGGGAGCAGTTTTGCCCATTTAGTGTCCTGACACACTGAAAGTCACCTTAGGATGAAAATGATGAAACAGAATTTTCACAGTGTAGTTTTGTAAAATCAAGTTTTCTTTCTTTTTTTTTTTTTTTTTGGTGCATATTAGGAAAGGAAATCCACTAGATACACTAGATACACTGAAAAGAAAAATACTATGCTAATGTAACTGGCCATTTTCACTTCACTCTCATAAGGTTATTTTATTTTCACAATATCCATTTTTTGAGTAGCATTTTGTTTGTTCAGAATACTGTGCTACTCATAAATAATAAAGTGAATGAGAAAGATGTAATGGGGTCTTCTACACTTAAAAACTCATCAAGGATCATATTCTTTATTGAAAAGAGGAATACAACCATCGGTGCTCTTGACTCTGCACTCAAGCATTGCCCCTGGCAGTACTCAGGGGACCCTATGGGATGCCAGAGATCAAACCAGGATGGCCACATAAAGGCCAGCATCCTACTCACTGTACTGCTGCTTTGTGCCCTTTTTTCTGGTAAGTTCAGTTCTATTCTCACTCCATAAACAAGATTACTTTTCTAGAAACATCTGGAGATTATGGTACATATGAAGATGGACAATACAATACTGACAATAACAAAGTATTCTACCCGTGTGGTGATACTTTAGGTTCTTAATTTACTCCTTAAATAATAAAGGGAATAGGATCTTCTGAATTGAGGTGAATGTCAAACAAATACAAAATTCTTCAATATTATAGAATGAATATTAACCATAGAACCACAATATACGGCAGTGATGAATAAATGGACAAAATTATATTCCAAAGCCACCCAAACCTTTGGAACTCAAAGTACAATAATCGCACAAAAATAACATTCCATTTGCCACTGTTTCACCACCAATATGAGCAATACTTTCCAAATCTCTGTCTTTGTAGAATACTATGGAGTTCAACCTTTTTAAAATTCAGGTCACATCTCTCTCATCATACAACATCCTGAGTAAATCATATCTCAAGTGGTGCTGAGACCTGTCTGCCTTTGATATCCAATCTCAAAATATGTCTATTGCCTTTCTTCTCCTTTACGTACTTAGGAACTGGGTCCTAAAATCCATGCTCTATAATATCCAGAATTATATTCTTCTTTGAGAAAACAAACAACTTATTAAGTAACAGCTTCCATTTTGTTTGACCTTCACCCAACAACACTCTACCATTTTTTGGTGCACATTTACTTTCCCTGCCTGAACCATATTTCTCAGATTGCCTGATTATCTAATATGTACCTACTAACAGAAAGTAGAATTAAAACTTCAAATAGAGGTGCATTCACACATGTGGCTCCTGGAAGTAATCTGAAGTAATCCTATGTTCCCTGAGGAACACCCTGAGATTCATTGTCCCCATACAGATGAAAAAAAAATCAACATTTTCCAGTTTAAGGGCACCAATATAATTCAACATACAGAATGATATTACAAAGTCTTAGTGATACAAATCCCAGGCCCGAGTCTGTGTATGAGACAGAGTAGATCAAGTCAATAATCAAACATGCAAATGTTTCAGTACTCAATGATACTTCTTTCTAGTCATCTGTGCAATCCCAAATAATCTATTAACATAAGTTGCTTTGTCTGTAAAACCAAGAATACAAAGACATCTTCTAGCCTTAATGTTCTATAGGTCTAAGAAATGGCATGTTAGAAAATGCCACTGTCCCTGAATGATCTCTGTAGGCCCTGAAAAAGTAAAATCCAATTAGAGATCATAAAATGAGGGGGGAACAATTAAAATGATCTCAAAGGTCCTCTCCTACATTTCATTCTAACTCCAAGACACTGAGGCATGACCAGACAATTGGTCATAAAACATTAGTGGGTCTCATAGCTCTAATAATCTTGTGTTTCCAATGACCCATTCTACTCTCGCAAGCAATTCTTCATTATATTTTAGGAGCTGCCTGGAAATGCAGAAAGAACTCCTGCAATGACAGAATAAGGTCTTAAGGTATTTCCAAGAAGCTCACTTGCAATGCCAACTTCTCCTCCTAGAACTTCAGCTCTTGGCCCCTGATCTCTCTGCGACAACATGTAATGTGGAGTCCCTCCAGCAAGAATAATGAAGAAAGCCACACCTACCCTCAGCCATTGCTTCTCTGTGAGGGCGTCGCTGTAGTCCACATCCCGGCGCTGGCGAGATCCTCTCCCAAATATTTTCTCCTCCTCCTCTTCACAAGTAAGTCTTTCCACCTCTGCATCATCTTTGATAATCCAGGAGGGCAACTCGTCTTCCTCCATCAAGCGAGGCTTGCGTTTGGGATTCCTTGCATCTTCCCGCCGACGGTCCATGTCCATTCGCTGCAAAAAGTAAGAAAAATTTCATCCAAAGGAAAGGACTGCTGTGTGGAATGTACAGCCCAGAAAGCCCAGAGAGTATCCCAAGTCCCCTCTACAGCTGCAGAAGCCCCCTGGGCTTTTCCATGCGACTCTCCAAGCCTGCCCTGGCCCAGTTCACCCCAGAGGTGCAGTGTCCCAGTAGAGATGCTACAATGGTGAAATCCCTTTCCTTCCTCACCACCCATCTCTGAAATTTACGGATACATCTGAAAAATTGCTCTTTAAAATTTCCTTTTCTTAGCCTACGTGGGTGCAAAGCTTCCTCTGAAGTAATAGTGAAAAAAAATTCTTTTTTCAAAATGGGGATGATACAATTCATTGCTTCCTAGAGACAGATGAATTCTCCAAGCCATATAAAAGAGAAGGTTTTATTTATAAAGTTTTTCTTTTCTTAGCTGGGGAAATACTTTTTAGTTAAAAAACAACAACAGCAACAATATGCAGTGGGGGGAATCCGTGGCCAGTGACAGTAATCACTACAGGGCAACCATCCTCTGGAGGATCTAAACCTGAGGACACATACAGTATTTGTGACCTCCTGAAGAATAATGTCTCTCAATTTTCTGGCAGTTTAAAAGTTTAGCTCTAATGCAAACATACCCCAGAGACAGCCCTGAGAGATACTCTCATCTCAACTGATCAGGTTGTAAGAGAAATGGCTCCCTTTCCTATTCCTTCTAATGTCTGTTCTCTCTTTTAAAATTGAGTTCACTTGTAAATAAATTAAATGCTACATGCTTGGCTTTAACCTATGACTAAACAATTTGTTGGCTAAAAAAAGAACAAATAAAACCTCCACTTAACTGCTAAGTAACTGCATAAATATATATACATATATATATATATATATATATATATATACATTTTTGCACTTATTTGACCATGAGTTGTTATATTACTTACTTTTCGCCTTTTTCCTTCTGCAGTTTTACCGTATTGAATCAGGGATTCAATTTTAATTTTTTTTAAATCGTAACTGGTCACAACATGTAAATGAAGTTTCTATTCAAATCAAAGCTTGACCTCTAATACAAATTTATAAATTCAAATTCAAAATGTCCCCTCAACTTTGCTTACATTTTTGGAAATCATTATATTCCCAAGATGGGATGGGCTTTGATCATGGTGGCATCTTATTGGTAGATAAATGTGGTCACCCAGCTCTGTCATGCAGTATAGTTAGCTGGAAAGGCTGTTCTGAATCCTAACTTTGGTCTCAGAACTAGAAGCTACCAAACCTTCATAATTAGCACACAGACAATGATTGTTAATAGTACAATTAAATAGCTTCTTGAGTTATTTGAGAACTAATGGTTATTTGAGAACTAAGAAGAAAAACCTTATTTTTTCTTTTTGTACTAAACTGAAGAAGAGATAAATATTGCCACTCTGATTTCAAATTGTATTAGTGAGATCTTCAAATGACTCACATCATGCATTTTTCTATGATTGAAATCAACAGTTCATGAACTCAAAGAGAAAAATTGCTTTGTTTTTCTATTTTTTAGGGGAGGGTATTTTCTTTTGGAAGCCAGGTTTACAGTTGTGATGTCTGGCTCATTGTCAAGAGATTGCTACCTTCAGGATGTCAGCAGAAAATCTGATGTAGATATTTAAGCTAAGAAGGTCTAATTTGGGGCCAGAGCGATAGTGTAGTGGTAGGGTGTTTTCCTTGCATACAGCTGATCTAGGACAGACCTGGGTTTGATTCCCGGCATCCCTTGTGGTCCCCCAATGCCAAGAATGATTTCTGAACTCATAGCCAGGAGTAACCCCTGAGTGTCACCGGGTGTGGCCCCAAAATAACAACAACAACAACAATAACAACAACAAAATCAAGCAACAATAACAACAAAAAGAATGTCTAATTTATTATTGAGTTACTAATAAATAGGATTGTCATGAGATGTGGATAATAGACCCTGTGTGAACAAGCACAATTATTTTTAAAATAATTCTTGCCTTTCTCGGGAATACAGCAGCTAAAAGCTTAATGTATTTTTGTAGCTAAATATTTCAAATATATCTTGAGCTGCCAAAGATCTTTAGAAATAAAATTCATAGGTAATTAGTATGACAGATAACTTTTCTAAAATGATTCTTTTTCGAAAAGGCATAAAAGTGTTTTAAATAAAAGTTTTACTTTAAAGAACTATTTACTTGGGGACCGAGTGATGTGATAGTGGGAAAGGTGCTTGCATTGCAAGCTCGTCACCTGGGTTCTATCTCCATCATTCCATATGGTTCCCTAAATAGCACCAGTAGTATTTCCTGTGTGCAGAGCCAGGAATAATCCCTGAACTTCACCAGGTGTGACCCCAAAACTGAGAAAAAAAAGAGACTAAATTATGTAAAGTGTTTAACTATAGTGTGTAATAATAAAATCGAATACTCATCCTGAATTAGTTATTTTAGAGATAATTAATTTCAATGTAATTGAGTTTAAAATTTGATATCGAAAGACATCATTTTTTTTAGCTCTTTTGGTTTCTTACTACATTTTTTCATTGAAGTAGATGGCTAGGATTCAAATTTTATTTTCTGCCCCCTGGTGGAAGCGCTAATGAACAGTATAAATTGACCAGGGATTGCCAGCAAATTAGGACTTTAAGAACCCAAACCAGAACCATGATATTGTATTATCAAAAAAAAGGGGGGGGGGCAAGAATTCAGACATAAACCGAAAATTCACATCATCAAAGTGTCAACAACAACAAAAGTGTTTTCTAACCAGCTTTGTCTTTGTCTGATTAAATACTCTCAAATTAAAGGCGACAGCCTTGGTCTGACTTTCTAATTTTCTGATACTTTCAATTTCATATAATGCCCAGGCCCTTTGAAGAAAGGAAAAGCAGTCTTAACCCCTCAGTGAAAGTCTGCCCAGAAGCCTGTACCTTTGGGCCTATGCTAATTTATTTGTTTATTGGTTTGGGAGCCACACCCAGCAGTATTTAGGATTTACTCCTGACTCTGTACCCAGGAAGCACATCTGGCAGGCATGGAGGGGCCATATGTAAAGCAGGGGATTGAACCCAGACACTTTTTCTACAAAGTAAATGCCTTTTCTGCTGTACTATTGCTCCCATCTCAAGGCTCAAGCTAATTTAATGATGGAAGACCCCTATATTACTCAGGGACATAAAGAATATGAACGCTTAGCAATGTTGAATTATTGCCAGTGATCAAGCAGGCAACTGAGTTCCTCCTGCCTCAGTGCTCCCACTGCTAATTTACATCTTAAGAAATCCTTCAAGGTAAGAAAAGATGCCTATTTTCTAAATCTGTCTCTAATCTCCCTAAACATAGAATAGTCTCTAAATGTGCTGGCAACAGTTTGAGTTAAGAAATTTTGGTTTGGGGCCCGGGAGATAGCATGGAGGTAAGGCGCTTGCCTTTCATGCAAAAGGTCATCGGTTCGAATCCCGGTGCCCCATATGGTCCCCCGTGCCTGCCAGGAGCAATTTCTGAGCATGGAGCCAGGAGTAACTCCTGAGCACTGCCGGGTGTGACCCAAAAACCAAAAAAAAAAAAAAAAAAAAGGAAATTTTGGTTTGGGGCTGGAAAATTAGCATAGTGGATAAGGAGTTTGCCTTGCATGTGTCAGCCATCATGGCAAATGGTTCCCTGAGCACTACCAGGAATGATCTCTAAGCACAAAGCCAGGAGTAAGCCCTGAGCACTAACAGATGTGGTCTCCCTAACAACACTAACACAATAATAATTAGAAAAAAGATAGGCTTTATAAATGTGTTGTGTTAAATAATACTGCTCAAGTCACTTCCCTCACCTCCAGTTCCTTCCCCAATGGCTTTACCTAGCTAGAGTGGTTCAGTTAGGAGGGGGAGAAAGTGCCCACCCCCTACCTTTGCAGTTATTCCCAGGGCTACCTGAAAATTTTTGAGAAAAAAAATAAAATATCCTTTATCTTGAATCATTATGTGTGGACACAATCACTGTTCCCTAGACAGAAATCACAAAATCACCAAAATAACATAAGCCTCCACACAGCTGGAGCTCTGTTCTCAGACTGTCTGGGCTAAAACAGCAGTGATTACAGACCCTGTGGGTCATGTTTGGCCCTGAGCCGTGTTTTGTTTGGCCTGCATGCTATAGAATAATAAAAAAAAATTGAATTTAGTGGCAAACATGTAGAAATTTTGAGGTTTCACATTAGAATCTAGAATCACAGATTTTCTTGAAAATCTGAAATTTCTGGCAACTTGGGTATTATACAAAGCTGTTCTGATTCAACACTAGACAGACACCCTTGTCCACTCTCTTCACTCATGCAAATGACACAGCCAAGACCTGAGGGACTTCTGCTAATTATTTGGCAGTCTGGTTTGGGGGACTCGCAGCATTCATCCATCAGAGTTATGGATTGCATTTTCCCACTATCTCTATCAGCAGGCTAAATGTTAGAACCATTAAAATGATTGAAGGTGCAGGAGAGAGTCCCTCAACTTCCTACATCCTGATCCACATCGACATCTTAACAAAGCCTGAAATTTTGCATATGCCACCATTCATCCAATCAATAGTTTTTTTTTTTTTTTTTTTTTTTTTTTTTTTT
>PVKC010049843.1:0-10667 GCA_004027635.1 Crocidura indochinensis
CACATTGTAGACAATTTAATTTATTTTTTTTTAAGAAAGAAAAAAAATGAACAATATGTAAAACTTTTCTTTTGCTGT
The DNA here is from genome assembly GCA_004027635.1 of Crocidura indochinensis. NCBI lineage: Eukaryota > Metazoa > Chordata > Mammalia > Eulipotyphla > Soricidae > Crocidura > Crocidura indochinensis. The sequence continues at coordinate 79 of PVKC010049843.1, forward strand.
TCCTATTATGGGAATTCTGGTAGGGTGGGACAGGGATGTGGGACCATTCTATATTTTTGCTTTTCAGTACAATAGTTGGCTTTGCAATAGGAAGGGCTAAGGGAGTCCTTGGCTGATTAGTTCATGTCTGCCCCATCTCTGTTACCCCTGGAAATGAGGAGCTACCTTTGATTCCAGTGGCGGATGTGACAGTCCATTTTATGCCTGAGCTCCTGCACACTGTTCCCAGCCCATCCAGGGTCTCACCTTGGAACCCTGATGTAGAGGATTCCTTTTATAAACAGCTGATCCCACCTCCACCCCATCACCCGTTTCCTACATGGAGTGGGTTTTGAGCTTTTCTAGGCAAAATGGGGTTGAAATTTCATCCAGAAAGCTAACCATGCCCATTTCCCCTATATTGCCATAGGCCAGAACTCAGTTTCGGGGAGCATTCCTTGACCTTTAGGGTGAAAGGGTTGGGTCAGAGAAGGGGAGAGAAAGTGAGTACATTGATTTTCATATGCAAGTGGGAATGGGTAAAACTCATCAAGTATTTTTAACAGGCTTTCCATTGTAGAATCTTATTCTAGGCCAGTTGTCACCAGACTGGGTATACTGGATCATAGCACCCCTGGAGTCAACAGGAGGGACAAGTCAGAAGTTCCAGCTCCAGGACATTGTGCTCAGGAATTTGAAAACGCTGCTATTTTAGTCTTGTTAATACTACATTTCTTCCACACCCTCTGGTCCTGCCTGCCTTACCAAGGGCCGTTCCCTCTTGGCGTCCTTGGAGCCAGGAAGCTCAGTTAAGGTTTCCCTACTCTTTGCACAAGGCAGGGGTCTCAAACTCAATTTACCTGGGGCTGCAGGAGGCAAAGTTGGGGTGATCCTTGAGTGCAAAGTCAGTAGTAAGCCTTGAACATGGGGGAGGTGTTACCCAAACAACTTACACAAAACAAAACAAAAAAAGAATCCTCTAGGGCAGGGTCACAAAATGTTGTATGGAAGGCTGCAAATGGCCCATGGGTCATGAGTTTGAGACACCTGCTAGTGTCTCTGCAGGTTGTTGGTTGTGTCACATATGCTGTTCCATAGTGTTGACTGCACTAATAAACCTTTTACTCAACTCAAAAAAAATCCCTTTACCTGGATAATTTCAGTACAAAATTAATGGCAAGTAGAAGCAATATTTTTTTCTCTCTGTCTTCAAATTGACCTTGCAGCCTTAACTTCTATGAATCAAAAGGGTTTGGTCAGGATGTAGATTTTGGGCTATTGAAATTGAAAATTGCATCTTTGTAGACTTAGCTCTCTCCTTAATTTCTATCTTTAAAACATAGAGTCTCTCCCCTTGCAGATATTATTTCTCATTAGTAACTTATTTTACATCTGAAACTAGCTGGCAAGGAACTGCCCGAGATATTTAAATTAAACTCCTCGAGAGGACTCGAAAAAGTTATCCATAGCATCCAGACTCTAAAATCTAGTCTGCAGCACTTCAATTACATAGATTAAATATGACAGTCACATAGAATAAATAGCAATTAATAGTCAATAGAATCCTAGCTTGATCCCTAGGAGAGCACTAGTATTGACAACATGATCCATTACATATCTTAAACTATCTCCATTTGCTCTCTACTCACAAAATAGCTTCTCTTTAAATCCACTGCCAATATGCTCAAAGATATACTCAATAAACTCAAAGATAAATGTTCCAATATACCCAAGGATAAATTTTACCTGCTGAGTTTTGAAGTACAATGTAGGTGAAAAAAGGAAAAGATGATGAGGCATAAAGTTGTTAGAGCTTTCTGAAATTAGTCACTTAGCTTTATTTTTGTAAGAAATTTCAAAAATTTAATAGCTCATCAGACTCTTAACAAAATGATTTTTATTGATTTTCTTCTTAGTAATTCCATTTGACTTTTCTTTAAGATTTCTTGGAGCAAGCAACATGAAATAAGTTTGTTATGTTGCCAATAAACTGGCAAGCTGCGATTGGAAGAGTAACTGGGGACATTGGTAGAAGGAAGATCTCAGAGGTAGTAGAATTGGCATTGCAACATTTATGCCTAAACTTTACTGTAAATAGCATTGTAAATCAAAATATTTTAATAACAAATTAAAAAATAAATTTGAAGGATCAGTGCCATGTTGCAAGGATCTCAGTCTCCAATGAGTCTAGAAATATCAATGAAACTTTATTTTGAGCTGAACACTTCTGACAAAGTGATGCTAATCTTTAAGATTGGAGGACTGACGCTGATCTGAGAGATATCCCAGTTTATATCGTCTTCTCTTCTTCTTTATTCAACTGGAAGAGGTTGTTGAAATATTTGTGGTGATAGATCTATATATATTCAAAGGTGTAACATAAAGCAAGGTGAGTCCCTCAGCATAGTGATCCAGTCTGCTGAGAGAGATCCTGAATGAACCTCGAAGGGCCATTGTACTGGGCTTAAAACTCTCATCAAATGCTTCCAATTAAAATGTTTGGGATCGGGGCCGGGTGGTGGCGCTGGAGGTAAGGTGCCTGCCTTGCCTTGTGCTAACCTAGGACGGACCACGGTTTGATCCCCCAGCTCCCCATATGGTCCCCTGTGCCTTCCAGGAGCGACTTCTGAGCGAATAGCCAGGAGTAACCCCTGAGCGTCACCGGGTGTGGCCCAAAAAATAAAAAAAAAGGGAGCCGGGAGGTGGCGCAGGAGGTAAGGTGCCTGCTGCCTTGCCTAGGATGAACCACGGTTCGATCCCCCGGTTCCCATATGGTCCCCCGTGCCTGCCAGGAGCGACTTCTGAGCGCATAGCCAGGAGTAACCCCTGAGCGTCACTGGGTGTGGCCCAAAAACCAAAAAAAAATAAAAAAAAAATGTTTGGGATCACCATCAGAAAAGGAATTCGTGAGTGAACAAAATAGCTGAGGAGGATATCTTGCCTTAAATTGAGAGAGGGAAATTTAGACTTCAACAGTGCCCTCCCACATGGTGAGTCAGAATCCTCTTCAGCATTTTTTTCTTTTTTTAAGTGATAGCACTCACTATCATGAACTTCAATTATCACATAATTAGAATTCCTTCCCTAATCCTAGTGAAATAAATAAAAAAAAAAGAAAACATTTTATGAGAAATGGGCCAAAAGGAGGAAAGGAAATTTTCATAGTAAAATAAAAATATTTTATATCTAGGGGGCTGGGCGGTGGCGCTGGAGATAAGGTGCCTACGCTAACCTAGGATGGACCGCGGTTCGATCCCCCGGTTCCCCATATGGTCCCCCGTGCCTGCCAGGAGCGACTTCTGAGCGAATAGCCAGGAGTAACCCCTGAGCATCGCCGGGTGTGGCCCAAAAAACCAAAAAAAAATTTATATCTAGGTTTATATGATAATACTTAGTGGTGTATAATACTTAGTTCTATATTTCTAGAATTCTTCGTAAATTTTATCTTTAAATGTAACAAGATTTTTTCTTTGGTGGGAGATGTCCAAAAACATCTTAGGGGTGTTGTATAATTTGTTCCAAATGAACACTACTATTTGCACATGGAAATATTTTATTTCTGTGAAATACTGTATCATGATAACAATTTACATAAAAAGAAATAACTCGTTTAAATGCCACTTTTATGAAATACCTTGAAACATGAAACAAACATCATGGTGAATCAGGTAGAATTTATTAATAATTTACGAAATGAATTAAGTAAATGCAGAATGATAATTTAAAAAAGAAATTTAATGTAGATTCCCCTTGCCCTATCATTTTGGTATAATAGAGAAGAACTGGCCAGATTTCTGGAATATAAGAAAATTATTCTTCAATGTTGTTCTACACAGGATGGCAAAGGAACACAATCTAGCTCTATCCTTAATTAGAAATTCTTGACAAGGAATATCTTGGTGTTAATTAGAATCTGATGAGCTATTAAATTTTTGAAATCTCTTACAAAAATAAAGTCAAATAACTATTTTCAGGAATCTCAAATAACGTTATACCTCACCATCTTCTTCTACCTAAATCGTCCTCTAAAATTCAGTAGGCCAAATTTATCTTTGAGCGTATTGATGCTCTTATAAAATCAATGAAATTTGTTTATGTTTTTTATGATCCCTGCTATTCTGTGTGCCATACTGTAAGTGCCTCTCCTAAAGAGGAATAATAAGTGAATGCAGAAAATCTGACACAATTAGAGTCCCAACCCTTCCTCTTATGCATAGTACAGTTCTGGGAAGAAAAATTAACAAATATAATATCTAGAATTACTGTATTAGAGCTTTGTTGTATGTAGATGCCAACACCATTTGCAGTTTTTGAGTAGATTTAGGGAAAGGCTATTTTACGAGCAAAGAGATATAGTTGAGAGAATGGAAATAGTCCAAGATATGTAATGGATCACTTTGTCAATACTAGTGCTCTCCTTGAGTTCAATCTAAGATTGTGTGGATCTATAGTAATATTTAAGGCACATAGTGACAATGAATGAGGGGCATTCTCACCACTAGTGTTGTCCTCCCTCCACCTTTGTTCCCAGCATGCATTCCATAGCTCCCTTCTTTACCCCATAATGCTAACGTAACTGTTCTGCACTTGTACAGTTTGTTTTAGATGTGGTATCTATTCTGTTGTCATTGACTTTGGGTTTGGTGTTCAAGTTAGATCATTTTTTTGTTTCCACTAAATGTTCATATGACTGTCTGGTCCTGGTACCATCAATTTTCCCCCTCAAGTTATTAGGTTGAATATAATGATTCTGGTAATGAGGTTCTGTTGAAGGTATAAGAAAAGAAAGGAGAAAAACAAAACAAAAAATAAATAAAACCTAGGAGGAGTCCATCTAGCTGTTATAAGTATCCATTTAGAAGAAGAAAGAGAAAAAAAGAGAAAGGTAACAAAACAAAACAAAAACAAAAGCACAAAACAAGGCAGTAACAACAAAAATACAAAAGAAACAAAAACAAAAAACGAAAACCAGCAACTACTAAAAAGAAAAACAAACAAAAAAGATCAAAAAAGCAAAACAAAACAAAACAATAAACAAAACCAGTCAAAAAACCCAAACCAGCAACTACTTAAAAAGGTTTTCTGGAAACTACGCCTGCCCAGTGGGACCCGGCTGTGAAAAATTGTGAGTGCTGCCTATTTGTGTCTGTCTCCTGTCCTGCCCTGTCCTGTCCCCTGAACCTCTTGGGAGTGGGCCGAAAAGAGGCTCGAGCAGAGCAAGTACACGGCCGTGCGCTCTTTCTAAGGAAAGAACGCCATTGCGACAAGAAGAAAAAATCACACTAAGAACTGTGCTGGATTACTGAAGCCCAGCATTTCTCCCCAGACTGTCTTCTCGGCTGTATACTCCGGCCTAACATTTGATCCTGTGTGAGGCTTCATCCACGGAGGACACATCTTCCTTGGAGGCAAGTCAACCCACCCATAAAGGGCAGAGTCAGAGGAGCGTGTCCGCACACATCATTTAGCCAATTAATTCCACCACAACACGTAGAAAAACCCATAATACAAGTGTGACAATGGGGAAACAACACAGGCCAGCATCAGACAGAGAGAATGAAGATGACAATTCTGATGACCAGAAAAAGGACAACCAACTAATCAATGTCTCAGATAAGGAGCTTAGACAGCAATATGGAAGATGCTCAAAGAACTCAAAGAAACCATGGGTCGAGATGAACAGAACACTAATAAGAACCAAGAAAATGTGAAGACAGAAATCACAAAACTCCAAATTAGCAGGTCAAATAACAGGCATGAAAAACTCAGTAAACGAATTGAATGACAAAATGGATAAGCTCTACACCAGGCTAACAGAAACTGAGAATAGAATTGGTGCTGTGGAAGATGAGATAAATAACAACTTCATACAACGGGAGAGATTGGAAAAAAAAACTTAAAGCAAATGAACAGACAATGGTAAAATTAGTCAAAGAATGGGAACAGATGAAAATAGAAGTTTATGATAAGCTCAACAGAAACAACTTAAAATCATTGGAGTCCCAGAAACCCAGGAAGAAAATTTCCAGGAAGAATCAATGGTCAAGAACATCATTAAAGAGAAACTTCCAGAGCTAAAGAATATATGCGATCAAATCCTGCATGCCTGAAGAGTACCAACCAAAAGAGATCCCAGAAAAAATACCCCAAGACGCATCCTAATCACAATGGCGAATCCCACAGATAGAGACAGCATTCTGAACACAACAAGATCAAAAAGGGAAATTACATTCAAGGGAGCATCCTTAAAATTTACAGCAGACCTGTCACCAGAAACACTCAAGGCCAGAAAGCAGTGGTGGGATATAGTGACAAAACTCAATAAAATGAATGCTTCACCGAGAATACTGTACCCAGCAAAACTCACTTTCCAGTTTGACGGAAGAAAACATGGTTTCACAGACAAAAAATAGCTCAGAAACTTTACAGACTCAAAACCAGTCTGAAGAGAAAAACTGAGGACCCAGAGAGGTAGCACAGCGGTGTTTGCCTTGTAAGCAGTCGATCCAGGGCCAAAGGTGGTTGGTTTGGATCCCGGTGTCCCATATGGTTCCCATGACTGCCAGGAGCTATTTCTGAACAGACAGCCAGGAGTACCCCTGAGCACCTCTGGGCATGCCTAACCCCCCCCCCCAAAAAAAAAAAAAAAAAAAAAAAAAAGGGAGAAAAAGAGAGAAAAACTGAAAGACCTAATTTAAGACAAGACTGACCAAAAGACACACCAAATTTCTATATAAAGGTGGCAGTAACTCCCAGGACAATTCTTTCTCTCAATGTCAATGAACTAAATGCACCACTTAAGGGATACAGAGTGGCTAAATGGATCAAAAAAAAAAAAAAAAGAAAAGAAACTCAATACAACCTTCTGCTGCCTACAAGAAATGCACCTGAATAGTCAGAACAAACATAGACTCAAAATAAAAGGCTGGAGGAAAATTATCCAAGCAAATATTATCCATAAAAAAGCTGGAGTGGATATACTAATATCAGATAATGCAAACTTTATACTCAGGAAGGTTGTAAGGGACAAAAATGCATATTTTATATTAATCAAGGTGTATGTAAAGCAGGAAGAAATCACTCTCCTAAATATATATGCACCAAATGAGGGTCCAGCAAAATATTTAATACAATTGTTGACAAATCTGAAAAATACTATCAATAACAACACAACAATTGTGGGGGACCTCAACACAGCTTTGTCAACACTGGATAGATCAACCAGACTGAAACTCAACAAGAATATACTAAACCTGAGAAGAGAAATGGAGGAAAGAGGCCTAGTGGTTATATATAGGACACTCCATCCCCAGAAACCTGGATACACATTCTTCTCCAATGTACATAGAACATTCTCCAGGATAGACTACATGCTGGCAGATAAAACATACCTCAATAATATCAAGAGGATAGAAATCTTGCAGGCTGCGTTTGCTGACCACAAGGCTCTGAAATTATATGTGAATTCCAAAGGGACACAGAAGAAAAACTTTAACACCTGGACATTAAATAGCCTCATACTTAATAACCAGTGGGATCGAGATGAAATCAAAGAGGAAATCAAAACTTTCCTGGAAACAAATGATAATAAAAACACAAACTATCAGAACTTATGGGACAGCAAAAGCAGCACTGAGAGGAAAATTCATAGCTTTGCAAGCACACATCAGGAAGGAAAAAGGGGCTTACTTGAGTAGTTTAATGACGCAGCACATAGAACTTGAAAGTGCTCAACAAAGGGATCCAAAATAGGGAGACAGAAGGAAATAACAAAGCTGAGAGCAGAAATCAACAAAGTGGAAACCCAAAAACCAATCTGAAACACCAACGAAAGCAGAAGTTGGTTCTTTGAAAAAATAGACAAGATTGATAGACCACTGGCAAAACTAACAAAGAAAGAGAAAGAAACTTGATAACTCATATTAGGAATGAAAAAGGAGAGATCACTACTGATATGACAGAAATTCAAAGGGTAATCAGAAACTACTTTGAGAAACTCTATGCCACTAACAATGAGAACCTGGAAGAAACAGATAAATTCTTGGACTCTTATAATCTTCCACGCTTGAATGAAGAAGATGTAGCATATCTAAACACCCCCATCACTATTGATGAAATTAAAACGGTAATCAAATGTCTGCCCCAAAACAAAAGCCCAGGCCCATATGGATTCACTAATGAATTCTTTCAAATTTTCCAAGAGGACCTACTATCAATCCTGGCAAGACTCTTTCATGAAATCAAAAAAAAAACGGAAACACTTCCAAATAACTTTTATGAAGCCAATATCACCTTGATACCTAAACCAGAGAGAGATGCTATGAAAAAAGAAAATTACAGACCAATATCACTGATGAATGCAGATGCAAAGATCCCTAACATAATCCTGGCAAATAGGAGTCAATGCCTCATTAAGAAGATCATCAACTACCATCAAGTAGGTTTCATCCCAGGAATGCAAGGATGGTTTAACATCTGGAAAACTATCAACATAATACACAACATCAACAACATGAAAAATAAAAATCACATGATCATATCAATAGATTTAGAGAAAGCATTTGATAAGGTCCAACACCCATTCTTGATCAAAACTCTCAGAAAGATGGGACTGAAAGGAACCTTTCTCAAGATAGTTTAGGCCATCTACCTCAAGTCAGTAGCAAATATTATCCTCAATGGAGAAAAACTAAAAGCCTTCCCTCTACATTCTGGCACAAGACAAGTCTGTCTGTCCTCTCTCACCACTCCTATTCAACATAGCACTGGAAGTAATCGCTATAGCGATTAGGCAAGAAAAAGATATCAAGGGAATTCAGATAGGAAAGGAAGAAGTCAAGCTTTCACTCTTTGCAGATGACATGATACTCTACTTAGAAAACCCTAAAGACTCTACCAAAAAACTTCGAGAAACAGTAGACTCATATAGCAAGGTGGCAGGCTACAAAACTAACACACAAAATTCAATGGCCTTTCTATACATCAATATTACTAAGGAAGAAATGAACATTAAGAAAATAATCCCATTCACAATAGTGCCACACAAGTCAAATATCTTGGATTCAACTTGACTATAAATGTGAAGGACCTATATAAAGAAAACTATAAAACTCTGATCCAAGAAATAAGAGAGGACACATGGAAATGGAAACATATATCCTGCTCATGGATTGGCAGGATCAACATAATAAAAATGGCAATACTACCCAAGGCATCGTTCAGATTTAATGCTATCCCTCTAAAGATCTCCATGACATTCTTCAAAGAAGTGGATCAGGCACTATTGAAATTCATTTGAAACAATAAACACCCCAGAATAGCTAAAGCAATCATTTGGAAAGAGAATGTGGGAGCAATTACTTTTCCCAACTTTAAACTTTACTACAAAGCAATAGTTATCAAAACAGCATGGTATTGGAATAAGGACAGGCCCTCAGATCAGTGAAATAGGCTTGAATACTCAGAAAAATGTTCCCTAGACATACAACCACCCAATTTTTGATAAAGGAGCAAGAAATCCTAAATGGAGCAAAGAAAGCCTCTTTAACAAGTGGTGTTGGAATAAGTGGCTAGCCACTTGCAAAAAATTGAACTTAGACCCCCACCTAACATCATGTATGAAGGTAAAATACAAATGGATTAAAGACCTTGATATCAGACCCGAAACAATAATGGTCCACAGTACCTGCCAGGAGCAATTTCTGAGCAAGGAGTCAGGAGTAACCCCTGAGCACTGCCGGGTGTGACCCAAAAACCAAAAAAAAAAGATATATAGAACAACATGTAGGCAAAACACTCCAGGGCATTGAGACTATAGGCATGTTCAAGGAGGAAAGTGCACTTTCCAAGCAAGTGAAAGCAGAGATTAACAGATGGGAATATAGTAAGCTGAGAAGCTTCTGCACCTCAAAGGATATAGCGCCCAGGATACAAGAGCCCCCCACTGAGTGGGAAAAACTATTCACCCAATACCCATCAGATAAGGGGCTAATCTCCAAAATATACAAGGCACTGACAGAACTTTACAAGAAAAAAACATCTAATCCCATCAAAAAATGGAGAGAAGAAATGGACAGACACTTTGACAAAGAAGAAATACAAATGGCCAAAAGACACATGAAAAAATGCTCCACATCACTAATCATCAGGGAGATGAAAATCAAAACAATTTGAGGTACCACCTCACACCACAGAGATTGGCACACATCACAAAGAATGAGAACAAACAGTGTTGGCAGGGATGTGGAGAGAATGGGACTCTTATCCACTGCTGGTGGGAATGCCATCTAGTTCAACCTTTATGGAAAGCGATATGGAAATTCCTCCAAAAACTGGAAATCGAGCTCCCATACGATCCAGCCCTACCTCTCTTAGGAATATACCCTAGAAAACAAAAATACAATACAAAAACCCCTTCCTTACACCTATATTCATTGCAGCACTATTTACCATAGCAAGACTCTGGAAACAACCAAGATGCCCTTCAACAGACGAATGGCTAAAGAAACTGTGGTACATATACACAATGGAATATTATGCAGCTGTCAGGAGAGATGAAGTCATGAAATTTTCCTATACATGGATGTACATGGAATCTATTATGCTGAGTG